>LOEQ01003954.1:144898-193328 GCA_001685075.1 Bramus lutescens
AGATCTTTCCATTTTCTGGTGTCTTCTTCAATTTCTTTCTTCAAAGACTTAAAGATTTTTGTCATACAAGTCTTCCACTTGTTTTGTTAGAGTTACTTAAGATATTTTATGCTATTTGTGGATATTGTGAAGGGTGATATTTCCCTGATATCTTTCTCAGCCCATTTATCATATGTGTACAGGAGGGCTACTAATTTTTTTAGTTAATCTTAAATCTTGCTACATTACCGAAGACCTCAACATAAAGTCAGCCACACTGAACCTCATAGAAAAGAAAGTGGGAAGTATACTTGAACACATTGACACAGGAAACCACTTCCTAAATATAATCTTAGTAACATAGTTACTGAGAGAAAAAAATAATAAATGGGACCTCCTGAAACTGAAAAGCTTCTGTAAAGCAAAGGACGTGGTCAAGAAGACAAAACTGCAGCCTAAAGAATTGGAAAAGAGGGGCTGAAAAGATGGCTCAGTGGTTAAGAGCGTTGCCTGCTCTTCCAAAGGTCCTGAGTTCAATTCCCAGCAACCACATGGTGGCTCATAGCCACCTGTAATGAAGTCTGGTGCCCTCTTCTGGCCTGCAGGCATACAAGCAAACAGATCAATGTATTCATAATAAATAAATAAATATTTTAAAAAAAGAATTGGAAAAGATCTTCACCAACCTCACATCAGACAGAGGTCTGATCTCTAAAATATANTGCAAATCAAAACAACTCTGAAATTCCATCTTACACCTGTAAGAATGGCCAAGACTAAAAATACTAATGACAACATATGCTAGAGAGGTTGTGGAAAAAAGGGAACACTCCTGCATTGCTGGTGGGAATGCAAGCTGATACAGGCCCTTTGGACATCTGTATGGCAATTTCTCAGTAAATTAGGAAACAACCTTCCTCAAGACTCAGTAATACCACTTTTGGGTATATATCCAAAGGATGCTCTATCGTACCACAAGGACATGTGCTCAGCTATGCTCATAGCAGCATTGTTTTTCATAGCCAGAACCTAGAAACAACCTAAATGCCCCTGGACCGAAGATTGGATAAGGAAAATGTGGTACATTTACACAATGCAGTACTACACAGCAGAGAAAAGTAGTGACATCTTGAAATTTGCAGGCAAATGGAGCTAGAAAACATCATATTGAGTGAGGTAACCCAGATCCAGAAAGATAATTATCATATGTGCTCACTCATAAGTAATTTTTAAACATAAAGCAAAGAAAACCAGCCTACAAATCACAATCCCAGAGAACCTAGACAACAATGAGGACCCCAAGAGAGACATGCATGGATCGAATCTACATAGGAAATTGTAAAAGACAATATCTTCTGAGTAAATTAGGATCATGGGGACCATGAGAGAGGGTTGAAGAGGAGGGGAGAGGAAGGGTTGGGAGCAGATAAAAATGTATAGCACAATAAAATCAATAAAAAAAGAAAGTGGAAAAATCTGATACAAGAAACTTAACAGCATACCTGAAAACTCTAGAACAAAAAGAAGGAGACTCACCCAGGAGGAGTGGAAGACAGGAAATAATCAAATTGAGGACCTGAAATCAATAAAATAGAAATAAAGAAAACAATACAAAGAATCAATGAAACAGAGAGCTGGTTCTTTGAGAAAATCAACAAGATAGACAAACCCTCTCCAAACTAACCAAAAGGCAGAGAGAGAACATCTAAATTAACAAAATTATAAATGAAAAAGGGAACATAACAACAGACACTGAAGAAATCCAGAGAATCATTAGGTCATAATTTGAAAACCTGTACTCCACAAAATTGGAAAATCTAAAAGAAATGGACCATTTTTTGGCTAGGTACCATATTCCAAAATTAAATTAAGATCAGATGAACAACGTAAATACACTTATAACTCCTAAGTAAATAGAAGCAAACGTCAAAAGTCTCCCAACCAAAAAAACCTCCAGGGTCAGATGTTTCAGCACAGAAATCTACCAGAGCTTCCAAGAAGAACTAATACCTACACTATTCAAATTGTTCCACATAATAGAAATAGAAGGAACATTACCAAACTCTTTTTATGAGTCTACAATTACCTTGATACCCAAACTTCACAAAGATTCAACTAAGAAAGATAACTACAGACCAACTTCCCTCATGAACATTGATGCAAAAATACTCAATAAAATACTGGCAAACTAAATCCAACAATACAGAAAAATCATCCATCATGATCAAGTTGGCTTCATCCTAGAGATGCAGGGATGCTTCAACATATGATAATCTGTCAGTGTAATCCACCATATAAACTGAAATAAATAACCATATGATCAACACAATAGATACTGAAAATCATTTTACAAAATCCAATACTCATCCATAATAAAGATGTTGGAGATATCAGGGATTCAAGGAACATATCTAAACATAATAAAAATCAATATACAAGAAGGCAACAGCCAACATCAATTTAAATGGAGAGAAACTCTAAGCAATTCCACTAAAATCAGGAAAAACTCATGGCACTCCACTCTCTCCATAGCTATGCAATATAGTATTCAAAATTCTAGCTAGAGCAATAAGACAATAAAAGGAGATCAAGGAGATACAAATTGGAAAGGAAGAAGACAAAATTTCATTATTTGCAGATGATATGATAGTATACATAAGCAACCCCAAAAATTCTACCAAGGAAATCCTACAGCTGATAAACACTTTCAGTAATGTGGCAGGATACAAGATCATTTCAAAATCTTCAGTAGCCCTCCTATATACAAATGGTAAAAGGACTGAGATAGAAATAAGAGAAATATCACCCTATAGAGTAGCCACAAACAACATAAAATATTGTGGAGTAACACTAACCAAAGAATTGAAAGACCTGTACAACAAGAATTTCAAGTCTTTAAAGAAAGAATTTAAAGATGATATCAGAAAATAGAAAGAGCTCCCATTCTCTTCGATAGGTAAGATCAACATAATAAAAATGGCAATCCTACCAAAAGCAATCTATAGACTTAATGCAGTTCCCATCAAAATCCCAACACAATTCTTCACAGACCTCAAAAGAACAATACTCAACTTCATATGGAAAAAAGATCCCAGGATAGCCAAAACAATTCTGTACAATAGAAGAACTTCCAGAGGCATCACCATTCCTGACTTCAAACTCTATTACAGAGCTACAGTCCTGAAAACAGCTTGGTATTAGCACAAAAACAAACAGGTGGACCAATGGAATTGAATCAAAGACTTGGATATTTACTCACACACCCACGAACACCTGATTTTATGACAAAGAAGTTAAAATTATACAATGGGAAGAAAAAGCATCCTCAATAAATAGTGCTGGCATAACTGGATATCAGCATGTAGAAGAATGCAAATAGATCTGTATCTATTCCTATGCACAAAATTCAAGTCCAAATGGATCAAAGACCTCAACACAAATCTAGCCACACGGAGCTTCATAGAATAAAAAGTTGGAAGAGGCCATGAATGCATGGGCACAGGAGAGTACTTCCTAAATATAACACCAGGAGCACAGACACTGAGAATAACAAAAATGAGTGGGACGTTCTGAAACTTAGAAACTTCTGTAAGGCAAAGGACACAGTCAATAAGACAAAATAGCAGCCAACTAAATAGGAAGAGATCTTCAGCAACCCCACATTGGACAGAGGACTGATCTCCAAAAGCTATAAAGAACTCAAGAAACTAGACATCAAAATACCAAATAATCCAGTTAAAAATGGTATACAGAACTAAACAGAGAATTCTCAACAGAAGAATCTCAAATGGCCAAAAGGCACTAAAGGAATTGCTCAATATCCTTAGCCATCAGAGAAATGCAAATCAAAATGATTCTGAGATACCATCTTACACCAGTCAGAATAACTAAATTCAAAAACACTAATGGCTAATGATAGCTTATACTGGAGAGGATGGAGAATAAGGGGAATGTTCCTCCATTGCTGGTGGAAGTGCAAGCGTGTACAGCCAGTTTGGAAATCAGTGTGACAGTTTCTCAAAAAAAAATTGGGAATCAACCTACTTCAAGACCCAGCAATATCACTCTTGGGCATATAACCAAAGGACGCACATTCATACTATAAAAGGACATTTGCTCAGCTATGTTCATAGCAGCATTATTCAAAATAGCCAGAACCTGGACCCATCTAGATGTGCCTCAATCAAAGAATGGATAAAGAAAATGCAGTACATTTACACAATGGAGTACTACTTAGTGGTTAAAAAATGACATCTTGAAGTTTGTAGGCAAATGAATGGAATTAGAAAAAAATCCTGAGTGAGGTAAACCAGACCTATAAAGACAAATATGGTATGTCCTCACTCATAACTGGATATTAGATGTAAAACAAAGGATAATTAGCTTATAGTCTATGACCCTAGAGAAGCTAGGTAACTAGGAGAATCCTAAAAGAAACATACATGAGTCCCCCTGGGAAGGGGAAATAGACAAGATTCCCTGAGAAAATTGGGAGCATGGGGGTAGAAGGGAGGGCATAAAGTGAGGGGGGAAGGAAAAGGGACATGGGGAGGAGAACATGAGGGAACAGGATGGTCGAGATGGGGGAAGGACAGAGAGGGAGAGCAAGGGAAGAGATATTGTGATTAAGGGAGTCATTCTGGGGCTATCAAGAAAGCTGGCACTAGGGAAATTCTCAGGAATCCCCAAGGATGATCCCAGCTAAGACCCTAAGCAATAGTGGAGAGGGTACCTGAACCGGCCTTCCCCTGTAATCAGATTGATGACTACCTTAATTGTCATCATAGAAACTTTATCCAGCAGCTGATGGAAGCAGATGCAGAGATCCATATCTAAGCACTGAGCCAAGCTCCCAGAGTCCAGCCAAAGAGAGGGAGGAGTGATAATATAAGCAAAGGGGTCAAGGTTATGATGGGGATACCCACAGAAACAACTGACCTGATCTAATGGGAGCTCACTAACTCCAGACTGACAGCAGGGGAACCTGTACAGGCCCAAACTAGGCCCTCAGAAAGGGTTGACAGTTGTGTGACTCGGGCAGACTGAGGCACCACTGGCAGTGGAACCAGGATTTATCCCTACTGCTTGCACTGGCTTTTTGGATCCCATTCTCTTTAGATGCATACCTTGCTCAGCCTAGATGTTTGGGGGAGGGCCCTGATTGGGCTTCAAAATAATGTGCCAGACTTTGCTGACTCCCCATGGGAAGCCTTACCCTCTCTGAGGAGTGGATGAGGGGTGGAAAGTGGGGGGAGCAGGAGGAGCAGAGGGAGAGGGAACTGGGATTGGTGTGCAAATGAGAAAAGATTGAAAAAAATTAATAAAAATAATAAAAAAGAAACAAGTTTACATCTAATTCTGGTTACACAGAAAGTCTCTTCTTTAAAAAAAATCACTGGCATTTAGAACAAATGAGGGCTAAGCAAGCTCATTAGGATTTTCTCATTTAGGGGAATAACCTGTTCTCCCCTCTTCCAGATCTCCCATCAGTTTCCAGCTTCCCATCACACCCTTATCACAGCTGGTAACTTTCCTTCTTAATTAACCCATTCATTTATAATTTAAATTCAATGCATCCTCTTTCTATGTTCCCATGACTGCTTGAACTCTACTAAAGCACCTGCCCCATGTCTCAAGAATTGGTTAAGGTTCCTTCTTTCCACTCTAGTTTCTGAAGAAGATGTGTTTCTATAGGGCATGGAGTCAGCCTCACAAAGGTACACAGTGAAAATGAATTGAACCTTTCCAGGTGAGATTTCACTGTGGTCCAAGAAAATTCACATGGCCCAAACTACTTACAATAGATTCTTCTTAATATTGTTGTGCAAAATTAATGCATTAATTTCTTGCTGCAGAAATTTAAAAATGGTTTCTGGGGTATTCTGTTTAATGAGATGAAGATGGAAATTTCCAATTGCATTGTCTTTAGCTTCATTAATGAAGCAGTATGTTGTCCTAGCAAGCATCTGCTAGAATGCCACATATACCCCAAGGACTGATTGCTATGGCTGTGGAAGAAAAAGGCCTGTCAGTCATGAATGGTTAATCTCTAGCACCAAGAACAACAATGCAACTGTCCCATCACCGTGGAAGATCTGGTTATTCTCGCTAAACACATGATGTGGAAATTCCCATCCTTGGCCGTGTTTGTTTGGACGAAATGACATCTGAGGAACTTGGAAACTATACAATAAAGATGTCCATAACTAGGAATACAGTTCCGTCACTGAGGACTTGTAAGGTCTTTCTCTGTATTACTGTTGCCATAGCCTGGATCTCAGACCTTTCTCTGTGCCTATAGAGAAAGTGAAAGGGGTATTTTAGCCAAAGATGAGGAACTCTGCCACAGCTCCATGACCAGGTGACTGACTGCTTTCCCACTTCTGTGCATCTGAAAACTGCATTCTGGATTACAATTTCTTATCATTGTCTAGGAAAAAAGAAGAGAAAGGAATATTTTTATATTTAATCATCATATTATTCTTGATGTTCTGAATTTAAGAAAGCAAGTGCTGTTAGTTTTCAAAGTGAGCCTATATCTGTCTTAGGATTCAGTTATGTTTAAATGTAATCATGAGGCTGTTCATAGAGAGATTTTAAACATACATAAGTGCATACATACACGCATACACAAATATGTGTAGATGTACAAATATATATGTGTAATTATATACATATGTGTATGTTTATATTGTACATATATTAAATCTGTTATATGAATTTACATAAAAGTATTGGGTGGATAAACTTCCAGCCTGAAAAGCACCTTGGAAAAGAGCTCATCTAACAGAAAGAAACAGAAATCCAAGGGCAGTCTCAAAGCAACAGGTCCCCTATCCAGGATAGTTACATATACACCACAAACCTGTTAAATCAGCATTCTTCCTTCTAGAGACATATCTTAATAGAACCGTCTAGAGTTTGCTTTGAGCAAGGCATCACAACATGATGTATATACACAGTCAAAACTTTTTCCTCTGAGTACAAGTTAGATCACTATGTCCACCTTATGTATTATGATACATCCTTGAAAGAAGACTATCACATGGATGAATTTCACAGAAGATGTAAAGCAGTAGAAAGTGCAGGATATTGGGCAATTTGTGTGCCCTGGCTCTACAGGAATAATTGTGTGCAAGACATGTTCAGATATCTGTACAATATGTCACTTGTGTTACTGTTCAGACATTTTATACACTTTATTTATTATTTATTCTTTCATTTATTTATTTATTGACTTCTGAGACAGGGTTTCTTTGTGTAGCCTTGTCTGTCCTGGAACTCGCTCTGTAGATCAGGCTGGCCTTGAACTCAGAGTTCCTCCTGCCTCTACCTCCTAAATGCTAAGATTAAAGGTGTGCACCACTGCCAAGCTCCATTTGTTTACTTTAAACCAATGGATATATAAATTAAAAGACAGAACAAATGGAGATTGGTTTGTTACAGTGGGAGAACACAGAGATGGAAAAGGAGAAAATTAGTGTGCCAAGTTTAAAAAAAGAATATTTTATAAAAAATCAAGAAGTAAAACTAAAACTAAATAGTTAAACCTTAAAAATTGGAAGCAATTGAAAGCTAACTCTTCAGTTTAGGCTTATGACAATATACTGTGAAGAATTATTTTAAGTGACTTAAAACAAATTATTTTTGACTCAGAAATCTCAGTAGAATACAGCATCATTACAAGAAGAATGATCACACTACATTAACCAGCTTTTCATTAGATATATTTATATAAAAATATACATGTGTGGACAAAACAAGTAAATACTTGTATCAAGTATTAGTAGAAACCATTATGCAATGGGACCAGATTTATGTAAAACTCAAAGTCAAATAGAATCCATGTGATTTTAAGCTTGGGTGGATGGTATATGCCTCCCAAAGAACTCAGGACACAGTCTTGCCAAATGGACCATCACCTGTATGCACTCATGCTCCCATGACATATGGACACAAAATAAAGAGGGCCCAGAATACTCAACGACAGTATGTTAGTTACTTTTTTCTGTGATAAAATACAATAGCAAAAAAAAAACTTATTGGAGAGTTCTGGGGAGCTTATGATTCTAACAGAATAGGAGTCCATTATGGCAGAGAAATATGACAAGCAAGTATTAGGCATGATAGCAGGAGCAAAAAGCTGAGGTATCATATCTTTTAATAAAACATGATGTGTAGCATAAACTGAAGTAGGGAGAGGCTATATAATCTCAAAGCCTACCCCAGTATAATAATTCCTCCATTAATGCCATGTCTCCTCTACCTCCCCAAATGGGGTCACCAACTGGGCACCAAATGTTCAAATGTCAGAGCCTAAGAGCGTACAGAGTACATTTCTCATTCAAACCACCACATGAGGAGACCTGATTCCAACAGATTGAATGTGGGAATGTTCTGTGTTGCAAATGAGAGGAACTGAGTGAAATGAACAGAAGTGGTAGTAATAAATCATCAGCAGTAGACACGTCACTGAGAATAAAATCACTGTATAGTAAAGATTTCTGCTATTGACTGGAGTGTAGATGGCATTGTTCATCAAAGTCAGAAGGGCCGACCTCCTCTCCCAAGCATTAGCCTCCTAACAACAGGGTTCACATAGCATTGTGTTATTGATATAACCTCTATGCTACAATATTAGATGCAGCCCTGCCTCCATTGTTTAGGGTAGTTTCCCATGAATTAATGAACAGACAGTCTATTTTTCTTTTTCTTCATCTTTTTCATCTTTGGGGGATGGGTTAAAGACAGGGTTTCTCTGTAGCTTTTTTGGAATCTGTCCTAGAACTTGCTCTGTAGACCAGGTTGGCCTTGAACTCACAGAGATCTGCCTGCCTCTGGTTCCCAAGTGCTGGGACTGAAGGCCTGCACGACCACTGCCCAGCCAGACAGCCTATTTACTTTTCCTGTGGAGTCTGCTCTGAAAAGAAATCTCTAGATCTTGGCCACAGATACTCACCTATAGCCTGAGTCTAAAGGCAAACCTCAAAACTTCCTAAAACCTCAAGCTGGTGTAATTTTATATTGGGTAAAATTAATTTTTTTGTAAAAACAAAAAAATCCACAACTTATATGCAAAACTGGAATCTGGAAACTGTTGAGTATGGGAAGAGTTATGTGATTTTTACTTGTAGATAAACTTATTTATAGGAAGCCACTTGCCTGATAATTTGAATTTGAAGCCTGAAATCCAGAAGCTAGGAGTGTCATGGTATGTTTGATAGGTTGATTGACTAAAATTAGAACTGAAAATCTGTCATACTAAGTAAGAAAAGATGCTAAGAGTTTCTAGGTATAATAATTTTTGAAAAGAAAAGAAAAGAAATCCTAGTCACTGAGAGACAGAAGTGCAGAATATCAACTTTGTTTTGCTTTTTATCATAGTGGCCTTTATCTTTCCCCAACTCTGCTGCATGAAAAAGAGCAGTGGACACAAAACAACCCATATTTGAAACCAAAGAGTCCTTCAAAGGTCAGGAGTGAGCAGTTGATAACTTACTCTTAAGTATATCTGTTCTTGGTAAAGATTATAACTTCTATGGCTGACATGAGCTTGGAAACCATAGGAAAGATGCCATCGTTATTGTCCTGGGCAGCCAAATTGGGATGGATCTCAGAAACAACAGCCTAAAGATGCTCGGCAGAGGCTAAGAATGATTGAATATGGTCCCAGAAACTAAGAGATGGGCATTGTAAGACTAAAGTAGCATCAGTCTTGGTGAATAATATTCTCATTTTTATTTGCAGGGTATAATCTAAGAGCCTCAGTAAATGCCTGGCTCCACTAATAGTACTGGGCTTTGTATGTTCTTTGCTCCTGTGCATGTGTACTATAATAAAGTTTAATGACATAGCAAATCACAGATAAAAAAATAACTGTTTTGGCTGTGCTAGAGAGATGGCTCAGCTATTAAAAAGCTAGACTCACAATCAAAAATACCTGTGGTGGTTAATCTTGTCAATTTAGTTAGACTGAAATTAGTAAAACACATTTCTAGATGTGCATGTGAAGACACTTCCAAAAAATGATTATCCAAGGACAGAAGAATCACCCTGAATGTGGGTAACACTGTCCAATAGTCTAGGATCTTGGATGGGATAAAAAGAGAAGCCACACAAAGCCTGTGAGTGTAGACATAAAATTTACCATGAGGTAAACTCATTTTGCCTACCTTTGCGCCTTCCCAGCATAATGGAGTGAGACCTCTGAAACCATGAACTAAATCCATCTTTCCTTAAGTTGTTTTGCTATGATATTTTGTCATGATGACAAAAATCTTCCTAACAGAAGACTGGCATAAAAATGTGATAGTATCACCATGATTACAAGATCTCATGGTTCAAAAGCCTTTGAGCTGATTTGTAGGAGTAATCTGGAGAATTTTGAAAAATGTGCTAGAGAATCCCTAGAATGATATAGTAGAATGTGTTGGGAGAGTCTAGAGGGAGCTTAGAAGGCCAAATGTTAATAAGAACATAGAGAAAGAGGTTAAACTCATCCAGTTTAAGATGGTAACCAGGACTCTGGGGAAACCGAAGGGAATCTGTGTGTGCTGCATTGTAGCAAAGAACTTGCCTAAATTTTCTCCACATTAGGAGACTTTGGGGATGGTGAGGTTATCATTCTCCTTATATTATGGGTATTGCTATTGCTGGCTATTTTAAGCCAAGTTTATAAGAACAACTGTGAGAAAGGGGAGTTGGAAAAGTAATTCAGCCAGACATCTATGTAAAGTTGGGGCTACGAAAGATGTGGTTAATGAAAAGATCAATACTATTTAAAAAATGATAATTACTATGCAATAAGATCAATAGCAAGATGGCCTGGTGGAGACAGACAATGGATAGCAAGGTCAGGACACTTGGAAGCTCCTCAGAAGTAGGCATGGAAGAATGAAAGGGAAGCCAAAGTAGGCGTGGACAACCTTGGAAGTTTGAGATGCCTGAAGCATGAAACATTTCCCAGGGGAAAATGCAGGTAGTAAGCAGAGCTAACACAATGGAGAGGTCATGCAGGCTGCAACCAGCACTTCCATAGAAATGGAACTGCCCAAGTCTATGGAAGTTAAGATCAAACCTCCAAGTGCCATGGAGACATGGGCTATAGGATTTAATGCATATTGCCCTGGGTTCCAATCTTTCTTTGTCCCAGTCCTCTTTTCTGTATCCCTATCATTCCCCTTGAGAATAAAACTGCTCACTTCTTGCCACTATATATAAGAAGCACTTAACTTGTTTGGTTTACAGGATTATAGCTTCAGAAGTTTGCCTTAAACCTCAAAAGAAAATTTGAACTGGGCCTTTGGAATAACCCTTGAACTGATACAACTATGAGTCTTACAGCTTGGAGAAGGACTGTATGTGTTTGGCATTATAAAATGGACATGGCCCTTTTGGTGGGACCAGTAGTATAATTTTAAGAGTAAAGAGACATTGGGTATCAAGATGATAAGAAATGGGCTTGTCATAGCTAATCTTAGCTATTAACTTAAATGCCTAGAAGGTCAGCACAACACACTTCTGGTATGTTTGTGAAGGCATTTCCTCAGAGGTTTAACTAAGAAAGGAGACCTACATGAACATGGAGGAAAGTGGTAGGTACCATCCTTTTACATAAGGGCCGGGAGGAGGAGAGAGGAAGACAGATAAAGCTTTTGCTGTAGACAGTCTCTCTGCCTTCTGGAACCATTATCTCCCACACCCTGCCAATGGGGATGGAATAAAACTGTGAAGCAAAGCACATCTTTCATCTTGTAATTTGTTTTGCTCAGGCACTTTGCCCCAGAGACTAACAGAGGAGCTAGTAATAAGCTATAACCATCATTCAACAATACGCTATCATACAAACTGTATGAATGTGCTTGCCCCCACCCAAAAAGTCTCATGCTGTGTTCACCTTTCTCTTCTTATGATGATGTAAGTGATAGGTGGAGGACACACATTACAACTTTCCTTTGGCATAACTGAATTATTAGACTACTACAATTGTGCTTTGGGGCTGTGATGGCTAATCTTGGTGGTCAACATGACGAAAGGAAGAAAAGAACCTCAATTTAAGAGTTTTCTTAATCATACTGGCCTGTGGGCATGACTTTGGGGTGAATTTTCTAGACTGCTAATTGATGTGCAAAGTCTAAATTCACCATGACTGTAAAATACCCAGGCAGGTGGTCCTACTATATAAGAAAAATAGCTGAAAATGAGTTGGTAAGCCAGTATGCAGTGTTTCTCTGTGTTTCTGCTTAAGTACGCACTTTGCCACCTGCCCTGGTTGTCCTCATGGATGGGACGATAACCTATAAGCTGAAATGAATTCGTTCCTCCCTAAGTTGCTTTTGGTCATGGTGTTTATCACAGCAACAGAACGTAAATTAACAGAGGGACCATTGCTGAGTGAAATAAAGGTTATTGGAGCACAATCACTTCAATGCTGTGACAATCTGAAAACCAAAAAGGTTAAGTAACTAAGGGACAAATACTAAGTTCCCCTGGAGAAGGGCTGATTTATATACAAGGTGAGATAGAGTGTGGCAGTCTAAGATTCCATCATACTATTCATGATGATGCACAGTTCTGAATTTATTACTTATTTATATAATTTCCAATTTCATATTTCCAAATTACTTTCCTTAGAAACTGAAACCACTTTGAGGGCAAATGAAGGAGTCTATTGTATTGTATTGTATTGTATTGTATTGTATTGTATTGTATTGTATTGTATTGTCTTTGACTCAGTTCTTCCATCTGAGACAGTTCATTGATTGTTTCAGTTACATCAAGTTAGGCTGTGTCTTAGCTACTCTTTCTATAGCTCTTAAGTGACACACCAATCAAGGTAACTTAAAGAAGAAAGAATTTAATGGAGCTTACAGTTCCAGAGGGTTCAAATTCATGACCTTCATGGCAGGGAGCACGGCAGAAAGCAGGCAGGCAGGCAAAGTGCTGAGCAGTAGCTAAAAGTTTATTTACTTATCTGCAAGTAGGAGGCAGAGAAAGCTAACTCGAAAATAGATCAGACTTTTGAAAGCTCAAAGTCGACTCTCTAGTGACATACTTCCTCCAACAAAGCCATGTCTCCTCCATTCACACTGGCCATGTGACAAATTTGAAAAGAAATGTCCCCCATGGGCTCATGTATTTGATACTTTGTTACCAGTTTGAGGTACTGTTTAGGAATATTATAGAATCTTTAGGAGGTTCAGTCTAGCCAAAGGAAGTATGTCATGGGGTACAAGGTTTGAGAATTCATAAATTTGCCTCGCTTCCTGATTGCTCTCTGCTTCCTATGTGTGATTGAAATATGATTTCTCATCTTTCTGCTTTTCTGCTTACTGTCATAATGGGCTCTAGAAATCTAAGCCAAAAATTAACCCTTCTTTAAATAGCCAGGGCAGTGCTGGAGAGCTTGCCCTGGTGGTGACAGTGGGGGAGAGCTGGCAGGCTGACCAACCCAGCTACCACCCAGGATCAGAATCAGAGTTATGAGTTGGCTCACCCTAACATCCACCTCATTTATGAACTTCTGGAACATGTGAAGGGGACAGACATGCAGATCCAAAGCTGTAGGATTTCCACGATACAAATCAGAAACAGGATACCCAAGAGGAGCCCCAGTAAGAGCCCAGTATCGAAGGTATCAGAAGCCAGAAGCCTCAAACCAGAACAATGACTCATTGCAATGAACAATTTAAGAGTTAGAAGTTAAGAAGTATGGACTAAGGGGTATACTGTGTGACCCACTACGTCACACTATCACTTCTACATTTTTGTTTGTTTGGCATTGCTTTTTATTTTTTGGTTTTCTTTTAAATTTTATATTATGTGGGGAGGTTACAGGAGCAGAGAGCTAATAAGAAGGGATAGGAAGATGAATAAGATTGAGATACATGATGTGAAATTCACAAAAAATCAATAAAAAGGTTTTTTTTAAATTAACTCTTCTAGCAGGTGCTTTTAATCATGGCATTTTAATAATAGGAAAGTGAGTAATACAGGCTATAGGAACACCATAAATTTTTGGCCCTCCTAGCTAAATGGAAAGCATTTCCTAGATGGTTAAATGTTTTCTAATTGATAAGATATACACAGAAGGAAAGAGAATATGATGAGCAGTTCTCTGTCTCTTTCAAGCAAATCCAGAACTCTTTAGAAGGGAGCCTGTGTGATTGAGAGCCAGTGAAATTCCTACTGATAGATGCAGTTGACCATGAATACATATGGATTATGAATGTCCAAATTCAACCAACTGAAGATTTGAAATATTTGCTGAAGGAACTGTTTCTATATGAAACATGGATGGACTCATTACCCCATAAACTCTATAGCATAAAGCAGTACAGGTAAGGAAAACAGGCCAGTGGTGATTTAAAGTGACAAGAGCCTATGCAAAGATAGTACACAAGTGCTAAGCCATTTTCATAGAAGGGATGTGAACATCGACAAATTATTTTCTTTGGGTTCTGGAACCAGTTTCCCAAAGTGTAACAGCACCATGGTTCTTCTTATCCTTTCCCAAAGGAATATTATTCTTCAAACATATCTAGGCTCTGTGATAAGAGAGACAGACAATTCAGAGATGGTTGGAAACTGGGCTGTACTGATACTACTACAGGCATATCAGAATATGCCTGCAACCAATCTATTAGAAAGGACTTTCCATGAAAAAGCACCCATTGTGCAGACCTTCAGCATGAAAGGGGTAATTCCTCTGCCTTTCACTGGCTCCGTAAATATAGGTCTTGCATCAGGAGGTAAGGATGGGAATGATCTTTGAATTTAGCTCCTTTGGGCCCTTTCCTGATGTTTTAATTCTGACCTCTGCTAGTCTGGACATCTTGGTAAAGAGGAGAAGAATATTATAATCAATCAATGAATTCCATCAAATTGGAGGCTGAAATTTCTTAAAACAGTGGTTTTCCACCTCCCTAATGCTGTGACTCTTTGAGATAGTTCCTCACATTGTGGTGACCTGTAGTCAGAGATTGCTTGTTCATTCCTGGCTGTCCAGACCCGAAATAATCACAACAGAAATTGTATCAATCAAAATACTGATTGGCCAATAATTTAAGCTCATTGCTACTTCGTATATCCCAAATCAACCCATTTCCATAGTGTTTGTTATATTTTACCGTGAGATTTGTGGTTTACTGGTAAAGTTCCTGGGTGTCTATCTCCTGTAGTGACTACATGGCTTCTCTCTGACTCCGCCTATTCTCTACTCTTCTGTCTGCTTGGAATTCCTGCCTTGTCCTATTCTGTGCTGCAATAGACCAAAAGCAGCTTCTTTACTAACCAACTGTATTCACAGCATACTACTATTTCATTGCTACTTCATAACTATAATTTTGATACAGTTATGAATTGTAATGTAAATATTTCTGAAGACAGAGGTTTGCCAAAGAATTCACAACCCACAGGTTGAGAACTGCTGGTTTAAAAACCTATGACACTAGGGATTGGGGTCGTGCCAAAACAAAAGGCTACAATATCCCCTGTAATGACTAATTCTGGGAATCAAAGAGGAACTACTTCATATCTAAGAGGGTCTATAGCATTCCATAACACTATACTACAAAGGGCATTAAAAGAAAAGTATAGCACTTTGAACACAAGTACCAAGACAATCAAACCCTTCAGAAGAAAGTTTTGTTTACCCACCACAAAAAAATCCAACAAAACCAATTGAAATGCTACTGAGAACAATGGAAAGATGGGTCGAGATGTGAAAAGGTCATTAATGAAGCCAAGGCCTACAGGTTGTGCATCAAGGGAAACCATGCCTACCACATATTGCATTGCTAGGTTTGCCCTTATCCATATCTCTATTCTCATTTCTCTATCTTTTGTGAAAATTATATTGGTAGCATTTGCCTTATTCATTCATCTTTAGTCCCGCAATAACAAGCCGAGTTCCTAAGGAAATGATTACACAGTCAATGACATGGCTCCACTTCCTCCATGTATCACTTTATATATCTCTCACTCTCCCCTCTGTGCCCCCTTTGCATTTTCTTTCATTTGCATCCTGCCATCTCTTCACCCCAATAAAGAAAATTAATACTAAGATCTGAGTATCAGTACCCCTATTAGCATGGAGTAGTAATATTACCAGCTGAGGATCTTAGGAAGTAACTAAGTCTTGAAAATTGCATCCATATGTGAGACCAGTGTCCTCATAAAAGGTTGAAGTCAATTTCTTTTCCTCTCCTACTAGATAAGAACACAGATAAGGTGTCATTTTGGAAACAGGTCTTCACTAGACATCAAATCTGCCATCACTTTAAACTTGGGCTTCTCAGCCTTTAAAACTGAGAGGATGGGAAAGTCAATTATTTATATATTTTTCTAAAATAAGGATTTGTTATATTAACTTAAGCAAACTTAAGGCAGCCCTTACTAACAATAATTTCTCCACTGCCACAAGAGCTCCCTCTAAAACCTAGGCAGGCCAGCCTGCTGAAATGGCTTCCATTAGCAGATACAGTAATGTTCTTATATCTGTTCTTTACTGCTCTTTAGTCATATATAGTATCACTGGTTATTCCTCCCCCTTTTAGACCTCTGAACTGCAAAGATTTCTGGGACTAGTTGGTTCTTAGTTCTGTTTATAATTTTTTTCCTTTTCTTTTAAGCATATTTTTGCTGGATATTTGTGGTGGTTTGAAACCTTCCTCCCTCCCTCCCTCCCCATTGCTGCCTGTGGATCCAGATGTGAAAGTTCTCAGCTATGTCTTCAACACCACGCTGGCCTGCTCCTCACCAAAATGTTCATGGACTAACCCTCTGAAACTGTAAGCAAGCCCCCAATTAAATGCTTTCTTTTTAAGAATTGTCTTGGTCATTGTATCTCTTCACAGTTACAAAACAATAAGACAAGCATATCCTATATGTATCCTATATTATTGGGAAGTTAAGTGGAAGCTTTCTTAAAGAAACCACATGTATGCTAAGACCTCATGAGGGAGAAAGAATTAGAACAGAAGGAAGGGAAAGGAGAGAATATTTTGATGGAAAGAATACATTTTTGAAAAGTGGAAGAGTGTGTTTATGTTACTAGTAATTAAGGCTTGATAAAGCATCTACTTTGAAGCAAAAAGAGATAAGATGCAACTGAGTACAGACCATACAGAGTTTTCCAAGCCCCTCACTATGGAGATTTCATTAAAAAAAAGTGATAGATAGTAATTGGGGGAGTTACAGCTGGGGCTAATGAAGGACTACAGTTTAGGAAGACCATACTTGTTGTCTTGGGTTTTTACTGTTGTGAAGAGACAGCATGACCATGGCAACTCTTATAAATTAAAACATTTACTTGGAATGGCTTGCTTACAGTTTCAGAGCTTTAGTCTATTATCTTCATGATGTGACATCATGTCATGCGGGCAGACATGGTGCTGGAGAAGGATCTGGGAGTCTGACATCTTGCAGGCAACAGGAAGTTGACTGAGACGCTGGGCAGTATCCTGAGCACAGGAAACCTCAAAGCCTGCCCCCACAGAGATACACTTCCTCTAATAAGGCCATCCCTACTCCAACAAAGCCACACCTCCTAATAGTGCCACTCCCTATGAGCTTATGGAGGCAATAACATTCAAACTTCTAGACTTGCTAAAAGTGGGGAGTGGAACACCTTGGTCAAAGACTGAAACAGAAGAACCAGCATAGAAGCTTGTGCAGTAACCTGAGCAGAAGAAGATGCAACCAAATGGATAGGAGCCACAGAATGCTTGTGGTCTATAGATGTTTTCACCTGGAATTAGTCACAGTAGAACGAATATGATGAGGATATGAGTAGCGTTATAGAGTTGTCTACTACAGAACCATATGATAAGAGCTGGCACCATAGAAACTGTCATGACCAGTATCATTACAACAGAGCCATTTCTGATCTAGCCACAAAACCACTTTCTTTACAAGCTTTCTTCTTTACTTTGTTAGGTAGAAGTGGGACATTTATCCTAACAAGGATCTCAGAAACATCAGAAAGAGAAGACATTTCCTCATTCAAAAGCTAGATGGTAGCCCATGTTGTTTATTCAGTGACATTTTGGTGTATGTTAATTCTCCATATCCATGGATTCTGCAGCTATGTGATCCTGATTCCATCTGTTAAATTACCTACAGATTAAAAATATCCAAAACAAACAAATGATACCAATAATGAATGTGATGCACTCTCTTAGATTTCTTAAATATGACAGTCAATGGCTCTTCAAAAAGCATCTATATTACAGTAGGCATTACTGGTATTTGGGGATGAGAGATGACTTAAAGTATGCAGGAAATCTGTGTGGATTCTGTGCAAATACTACACTGTTTCACAAAAATATACGAGCACATGTAGATTCCAGAGTCCACCGAGGAACCTACTAGGGATACTGAGGATTGACTGTGTTTGCAACCATTCAAGACATCCTTATTAAAGAAAAGCTCGTGGTCAAAAGACCTGTCCCTTTTCCCCTTACAGCTCCAGTTCTGGGCCACTCTTCTCCCCTCCCACCCCATCCCTTGAACTAATTGTTTTGAAATTCTAATTCTAATAAATACCATGATACAGGATGATTCTCCTTCCACGGAGTGTTCTATAAACTGCAGACACTTTTGGTTGTCACAGCTAAAGAGCAAGGGCTGCAGACAACAGGGGCCAGAGAGACTGCTAAATGTCCTACGGTGCACATGACAGCCTCTCCTCTCAACATTAAATCATTTGTTTCCAAAATCTCAGCAATGGCAACTCTGCCTTCAAGCTTGGTCTCTCTTTTAGACTAAAGTCTGAGAGATTATCCAAATAATAAGGTTACCCAAATGGAAGACAGGAAATGTTCAACTTAAAAAAATGTTCTCAATCCACAGATTAAAAAACTAGAGTTCAAAACAATCTTTTAAGTTACATTTTCTTTGATAATAAATCATAGACCTGATATGTGGTAAACGGATAGCAGCTCCCTTACACTAAAGCCTTGCAAGGGCCACTGCACAGGGTAAGGGACCGTCACATTCTTACTTCCCCACTTCCATCAAATAAATGTCATTGTTAGCCAAAAAAAAAAGTTTAATGCAACCAAGTACTTTACATAATTATTAAAAATGCATCAATTTGGTTTTGTTCTCTGATTCTTTTCCTCGGCTTTTTAAAGTGTAATAAAATGGAGTGAATGTGATGCACTCTCTTAGATTTCTTAAATATGACAGTCAATGGCTCTTCAATGACACTCCAGAAGTCAGCACACAAGGTACCCAGGCCCACACAAGAATGCATTTCTGCATCCATGATTTTTATTAAGGGCTTTTCTTTTTATCCTACATAGTGCTACCTGCCAAGTTGCTTCAGAACACCTTCAGAAAGAAGGAGACCATATTCGCTCTATGCAATGTTAGGATCGTAAGCAAGACACTGTCTGACCTAGAAGAAAGCAAGCAGGCACAAACTTTTTGAGTTTCCTTTTTCTGCTTTAAGGTTACACTTTCCAAATTGAGTTCTATGAAATGCTCTTCAGGAAAAGGTGCCAGAAAGAGGGAAATAGTTTGCAGGAAAAGTAAAATTTACAAACACATGTATGAGATTAGCTGAAGAGAAATCCAGAAAGTTTGAGAGTTGATTACAATCTCTAAGAAACCCAAGCATAGGCAGATGGATAATTATGCCTCTTCATCTAGCTCAGTCTTTCCTGGGTGCCTTGATCAGCAATCCCAGATTTTTACAGGAATTAGCAACCAGCAGGCTATTGTTTGACAGTACACTGCAGATGCAACTCAGAGATTTAGGAAATGCAGGCATTACAATCTTCATTCTAAAGATGAGAAATTTTGGACTTGAGCCACAAGACCAAGCTCATTGTCTCCTAATGATTTGCACTGTCTTCCATTCAGTATTTCTAGATCCAAAATTCTCTCAGCTACCACCATATTTTTATTGCCCTGTGTCACATTTGAATAGATTCTCCTACATGAGGACCTTCCACAAAGCCGTATCCTGTTAGGCCATGACTAGTCTCTTTCTTTAAAACTTCCACTCCCAAAACCCTGAGACCCTTCTACTTGCACATCTGGAGCCCAGAGATGGACACACCTGTACCATAAACAGTGGGCTGATGTTTGGTTTGCTCTTCTGGGCTCACTTTAAAATGGACATACAGATTGAAGAACCCCTTGTTGAAGTTTTTCATCTTAACTAGTTACTAGGGTTGTTGGTCAAACTCTATAACTGTTTCCTGGTTGGAATCAGTTTTTCTGTTGTATTCCTAAGTATAGCCACTCTTTCATTGTTATGTGATAAGATTTTTCCTAGGGAAATTCAACACACACATCCACTAACTCCAGATAGGAAACTTATGATATACCAAAGTACAAAGGGTATTGAAGTCCAATATGGTGAACCAACGAATTTTATTGGGATTACTTTCAGGAATATGGGTGAGGGGTGACTTATAGGAGTAGAAATGATCCAAAGACAGAAGCTGTATCATCAAAGTCTACTACAGCATTGGTAACAAAAGCCTGGAGCATGCTATGCAAACTGCAGGCAGCTCTACAGGCTGAAGATGGGCCTTTCCAGGTGGCCCACTCAGTTTTTTTTTTGTTTTTGTTTTTTTTTGTTTGTTTGTTTTTTGCTTCTTCCAGATTGCTTGGCTGCTCTCTTGGCTGCTCTCCCTTCTTCACAGCTTGGCTTGTCTGAGAGTGACTCTCAACAGTCTTTACTGTTTACTGTTAGGAGGCAGAAAGCTAGTGTCTCAACAGTCTTTACTGTTTACTGTTAGGAGGCAGAAATCTAGTGTCTCAACAGTCTTTACTGTTTACTGTTGGGAGGCAGAAAGCTAGTGTCTCAACAGTCTTTACTGTTTACTGTTGGGAGGCAGAAAGCTAGTGTCTCAACAGTCTTAACTGTTTACTTTTGGGAGGAAGATACCTAGTGAATCTGTTCAGTTTCAGGGACTTTCTGAAGCTATTTTGAGTTGTTTACTTTCTATCCTAAGGAGCTGCAGGATGTGACGTTTCCATTTCAGAGGAAACTGCTACACAACACTTACATTCAGGTCCCAATGACAATGCTCTTGCCCTAGTGTCTGCTACACATCCCCACACTAATTCCCTTTTCAGAATCGGCAGGTGATTCTGGAGGGATGCAGGAATTCTGCCAGGACTCTTTGGAGATTGAATGTCCCCCGAAAGATCAAATTATCAAAGGTGTGGTCATCTTGACTATGGTGTTATAGAGAGGTGACTGAAATTTCGACTAGATGGTTAAGAGCTGTTGCTGAAGATCCCCAGTACTTTAGTTTCCAAACACAGTGAAATCAAGTTGAAACTAGCCTGCAACTTCCTCCCTGCTAGCTAGCTTTAATAGTACCAGAAGATGCTACGTAGACTACTTGGAGAGAAAAGGCATCAATGGGCTGACATAGATGTGGACCCTGCTTACCACAACCAACCTTCCAGGCACCTGTGTTTAGTGGTGCAACAGTAGCATTATTGTTAGCGGGTAATAAGCCACTGAAAATTTTCATTTGAGGAATGTTTCACGGAAAGGAATTCATGCCTAGAACTACAAGCCATGTCTAAAGGCCACATCTGGAGAAGTCTTGGACCCGAGGGAGAATGTACTACTACTACTGTTGCACTAAATAGAAATGCCTTTGAGCATCTCTACTTATTCCATAAATTAGCCCTGCTCTCAGCCTCAGTTAGGGAAGCTTCTTTTTGAAGTGGTTGGTGGTCAATGAAAAGACTCAGAAAGGGTCACAATGCTGAGCATAAGTGACTGTTGAATGCTCAGCCCTACATGGGCCATCTGTTTCAACTCACTGACCCTAGACAAGGCTCAGGAACAAACACTTCAGAAGGGGTACAGAAAAACATATAAGAGCCAGAGAATGGGGAGCAGTGCTATGAAATTCTGTCCTATGGATATGACATGACTATTGCATTCAGGAAGTCATAGAAGATTGCCTTAACCTGCACAAGACTAAGCCAGTCAGCATTCTTATATGGATGGGGAAAGAACTCATGAAGCTCCACTCCTAGTTTTAGAAGCAACCAGCAAGTGATTGCTACTGGAAGAGGGAGAATCGTTTGTTCTTCAGGAGTGTGGCTGCTAGAGAGTTGCCCTTGCTCCAGTAGATGGCACCATGCCCATGTGCATGCACTAAACACCAAATGCACTGACTTCAAAGAGGTCATGAAGGTGCTGGAGGGAAGCTGTGGATGGATCTGAAAAGGGTATATTGTATGTATGCATGAGTGTATGGGATTGTCAGTTAATAAATGCAAATATTCTTTAAAAAGAAATGAGATCTTGGGATAGGAATTTAGGTAGGTAGACACATGCTCCTGAGAGAGATTCATGGAGGAATTAGGATCATGTCCTTTCTTCTTCTCTCTTTGTTTGTACCTGCTATGAGATTAGCAAATCCCTCCAATACTCATTTATGTGACAATGTCTTAGCACACCACTGTCTCAGAAGCAATGAGCAATTCAGTACTATGCTGATATCTCAAATAAACAAGGTTTGGATCATCTTTAGGGTTTAGATAAAGTAATAGAAATCTGACCAAGCCCCGACCAAAATGCAGAACATAGTTCATGCCTTCGATGACTTTCTATGCCAAGGGCATGCCAGTTGCAGCTCACCCTCAGTTGCCTTGATTTATAGTCTCCTTTTGGATTTATTTTTATTATTTTTAAGGGGTGTGTGTGTGTTTCTTTCTCTCTCCCTCCCTCCACTCTCTCAGTGTATGGTTGCTGGTGAACAAGAGAGTGAGTGCACACAGAGGCCAGAAGCATTGAGTTCCCCTGGGTCTTGATTTGCAGGTGGTTGTGAGCAGCCAAATGTAAGCTCTGAGACTCAAACTTGGGTCCTCTGCAAGAGCAGTACTTGCTTTTAACCACTGAGCTATCTCTCCAGCCCTTACTCATGTTCTCTTCTCCACTAAGTCTACCATTATAGAAAACTGAAGAATCAATGGATTTCCTGATAGACAAAGCATTCTTTACTACAGTCTTTGATGATTTTTTTCCTAACTAAACATTCCTTCCACTTCCTATGGAGTCACATTTTATTCTCTGACTTTTGTTATTAAAAGAAAACCCAGGCATCAGAAGAGATAGCTCAGTGGTTAATAGTGCTCTTGTGGATGACATGGTTAAGTTTCCAGCACATACCCAGGGCTCACAAGCATCCAAAACTCTAGTTCCACAGAATCTGATGCTCTCATCTGACATCTACAGGCACCAGCAAATACATAGTCTGAAGGCGTAAGTCACAAAACCATTGCACACCAGTATGGAATTATGATTAATAAATGGGTTATTTATTTAAAGGGAAAAACTTACAGATCACCGTCCTAGACAACAGCCCTCTGTGCAACCAGGAAAGGAGTCTAGTAGCCAGAAGTGGAGCCAGAAGCAAGGGAGCGAGAGCCGCTGCTTTTTAAAGTGAAAGAGACCACGCCCAAGTGGGCTGGTATCTTAAAGGCTATTGGCTGAAGGAGCGGAAGGAGCTCCTGCAGGACATAGTCCACATATCTACATGCAGGCAAACATTCATGGGGAAAAAATCTATAGATAACCTCATGCTCCCCTGCCCAGCCTGATTTTATTCAGAGGTTAATAAAAAATGAACATGACAGAGCCCTGGAACAAATAGAGTAATGTTGTATGTTTGAAAGGCTGTGCATATGCTTGCAAGAGATAACAGCCCTGATGAAGTGACCCACATATCCTGTATGAAGTGGGTACTCGTGGAGAAGAAGAGATACAGTCAGATGGAGGGAAATCATACAGATACTGACGTGAGAGCTCACTGGTGGAAGGAATGAGGAAATATACCGGGGCTGCCATGACTTTATTGACAAGCTGCTGTCCACTAAGGAAATACCTTTCCTCACAATTTTTATAAAAGATGTATTTTGTTATATATTTTGCCGGTGTTGATTTATGTGAACCACATACATGTGATTTCCCACAGAGGCCAGAGGGCGTGGAATCATCTTGAAATGGAGTGACACGTGGTTATAAGTCACTTGATATGAGTCCAGTAAACACTCTTAAACTGCAAGCCATTTTTCTAGCACGTACCTTTTCTTATTAATATGTATTTTATTATTTAACACATGTGTGTGCACACACATGTTCATGCACATGTGTGTGCACCTGTGTAAATTTATGTTTACGATGTGGATGTAGGTACCCGATGAGGAAAAAAAAACCCTCATCAGATCCCCTGGAGTTGGAGGTACAAGTGACTATGAGTCACCTAGTATGGGTGCTGGGAACTGAATTCAGGTTCTCTGCAAAAATACTACAGGCTTATAATTACTGAGCCATCTGTCTAGCTCCTCACTGCTCCATCTAAGACCTGAAATGCCTTCCAAAGACAAATGAGTTTACGTCTTAGTCTTTACCTTAAGAAAGCCCTTTCTTCTCCCTTCTACTGGGGCTCTTGAAAGCTTCCTGACTATGGACTCCAGGACTCACACTGGCAGTCCCTGGGTTCTCATGCCTTAGACCTTGGACAGGTTATGCTATGACATCTCCCAGTTCTGAGGCCATCTGTCTTGAACTAGGACACATTGTCAGGATCCCAAATCCTCTACCTATAGATAGCTTATTGCAGGACTTCCCCTTCACCAAGATAACACAGACAATACCCCTAATAAATTCCAAATATACACAGATGTATCTATCCTATTGATTCTATGTCTCTTAAAAACCCTCCCACAGGCATGAAACAATCTCCAGAATGTGGAGTAGGAGGAGGTCTTCCTCAGGGTGGGCCTGTGCCCACTGACCAACTTTTAAGAGGCAGAATGAGGCATTGGTCTCTATGATTTGCAAGCATTTTACTTTAAAGAAGCAAAAAGGAAAAAATTGCCTTAAAACCAAAATATAGGATTCTGTGGAAATGAACATAAACTTTGTGTGGGTACATTTCAAATGGGTGCCAGTAGAGAAAACAGAAAGAAAAAAATAAGAACAGCATGTATTTGACATAGCAAAGGACAATTTAATCCTTTTTAATAACCCCCATCTATTCTGCATTCTTTTGGAAGAACGCAATAGGAGAAAAAGACAAGTCCTTATTACATTATGACTGTGACTAGCACGATTCAAAGTGATCAGAGCAGAATGGTTGCCAGGCATTACAAACATTTAAAACTATGCATTTGTGCCAAGTGAGAGAGGCTTGTTCTATTCTTTTTCAGCCTCGTAAGAAAATATGCACTTGCTTAAAGGGGTCATTCAGCTGCCAAGGAAATAATAACCTCAGGTTTTCTGAATAAATAACACTTTAGTCTCTGTTCCAATTCACAATATCAAGATCAGCAATGTGCGCCCTGTGTCTACAGAAGAACTCCGAGTGCTTGCACACAAGGTCTAATTTACCCACGTAATACAGCAGGAGCGGGCGCTTCAAGGCTGCTTTGCAGGTGGTGAAGACAGGAGGCAGAAGGGTATCAGTGTTGTTCAAGGTCACCCAGACCCTCCCACTCCTGGTGCACCTAAATGCCTGCTCTAGCAGGAATCCACACAATAAAATAAAATGGCTCTTTAATCTGGAATCAATCATTTGCCAGTCCTCCACAACGTATATTTCTCTTCCCTTTCTGCTAGAGTAATTATTTGTATTTATAAGGTAATTTTATTTTCTTATCAATCACAGTTCTCACACACATTTAAGAATTTCCTTGAAATGATATTTCACTGCTAGAGAGGGAAAAAATTGATCATGATATGTTTGAAAGAATTAGGTGCCCGATTTAAAAAGCAATTATTCTCATTGACATCTTATTTGGCAGGAAGGTTGGAGAAAGGAACAGAGCTGTAGTAAAGACAGACAAGGGAAGAGCTTCAAGCCAGGAGTCAACTGGTATGCTCAGGCAGGTCCTACCTGGGCTAGAGAGTCCCAGATTTATGCAAGCTCCTATCTGAGTCACAAACTCTTTACGTTGCAAGTACCTGGGCCTTCAGATCAGGGTGGTCAGTTCTGCTGAATTTTCAAGATAAACAAGAAATTAAATTGTCTACAGGGAGTCTCCAAATGTTTTAATGCTAATATCAATTTTTAATTCATTTTCAGGTCATCCTTGGGCCAAACCAAACTCAAATCCAGGTAAAATCTTACAGGTCCCCAGTATGCAACCTTTGCGCAAGAACAAGTTCCATCCCAAGTTCCCAGATTCCCATCATGGTTGGTGCTTTTGTTTCCAGGCAGGAAAAGCAACCAATTGGTTTCTCCCTATGGAATATCTACAGTGAGAATGACTCTTGAAGAGTAACAGACTCGGAGAGTCCCTGATGGAGCTCAACAGGGTAGGTGACTGCTTCGCATACTGGGGCCTTAATTCCTTCATCCACTGGTCCTAACCCAGTTCCACTCCCTAACATAGGGCACAAATAAAGCACTCCAAGGAGGCCCGGCCATTGCCATCAGTGTGCTTTCTATTCCTGTGGTATTAGGTTGACCTCATTCAGCACAGCACACCTAGACTGTCGTTCGCCAGGTTACAGCAAACTTCAGATGAAGTTATCTCACACTTTTGCCACCTCGGTGATGATAAGGCATGCAAAAAAGAAAGAGAAATGTCTAGAGCCAGCGGTTAGAATTGCTGTAACCCAGCCTAAGGGAATGTTCTGCTCATGGTGCCAAGGAAGTGACCGTGCCATAAGTGCATTCCTTCAATTTGGACTTACGTGAACCAAACCTCTTACCTCGGACTTGACCAGTCACCCGGTGACTCCACCCACTTCCACTGCTTCCCTCTTCACTAGTGGCCCAGTCTCACAGTCCCACCGTCTGTCTTCAACTTCTTGATCCTCTCTTGAACCTATCTTTGCTCCAAGTGAAATCTGCTGGGAAAACAGAATATGCACATGAGAAGACAAGCCTTGTGGAAAAAATAGAAAACTTCATTTTTTTTTTACCGCTAAGAGGGGAGAAAAGTCTTTTCTGTTATATATACACAAGGGAGAGAGACCGAATCAGTAAAAGGCTATTTGAGAGGATGTTTCCTCATTAGCCTAGGCTAGCCTTGAACTCCCTATGTAGCTGAGGACTACCTAGAATTTCTGATTGTCCTGCCTTTACCACACAAGTGTTGTTCTTACAAGCATGGGCTATGTCACTCAGTTTTGTTTATGACAATTCTACAGACATCACCTTGCTGTCTTACCATCTAATCCAACTCTGGCAGAGTTGGGGCTTTGGCACCAACCCTCCAGTGGAAGGACGGACTTGCCAGACTGCCCTGATTTCAGGTGCCCACCCCAAGCTGGACTTTCCTTTCGACTTCACTGACTTCCTCCCGCTTGCTTGCCCAGCTTGTTTCCTTCTACAGCTCAGGCTCACCTGCCTAGGGATGGCACCTTTCACAATGGGCTGGGTCCATCTGCATCAATTAGCAATTAAGAAAGCGCCTCACAGACATGGCCACAGGCCAATCTGATCGAGGCAATTTTTCAGTGGAGGTTCCCTCTTCCCAGGTGACTGTAGGCGCGTGCCAACTTGACAGCTGAAGCCGATTATGACATTCACTATGGCTGGTTTATGATAGAGGGCACAGCTCCAGAGCAAACAAATGGAGGAGATTATTGGGGCAGGGTGGGGGAGGGAGCTTTTCAGGTGCACGTGGAGGTTTCCAGTGCACCGACACTCAGCTTCAGCCTCCCTCCGTGCTGGTTTCTGCTGTGCTTCGGAAGTGTCCTTCAAAGCCCATGTGTTGAAACTCGATCACTAACTGCTGGTACCGTGGGGAGGTGATGGAACCTATAACAAAGCAAGGCCTAGTAGAGGAAGTGTGACCTAGGCCAGCCTCCCTTTTTCTCTCTTTGCTTCTTGGCTTTTGAGAGGCCAGCAGCTTTGTTCCGCAGTGTGCTCCACGCCACGATATGCCACAGGACTAGAAGCCGTGAACCCGGCTAAGATGGAAACACCTGCATCCATATCCCAAAGTAAACTCTTTCTCTTTCTTACTTACCTCAGGAACTCATTTGTGTGTAGAAAACTAAGACCAATTACACATGATATGGCAACCAGCTCCTACGCCCCAAGATTTTACCACTTGCCTCAACCAGGTAGAATCAAGAGGGCTTTATTACAAATAACCAAAGGTGTACCTCTCAACTCTTCCCACACAGAAAATCTCAGGAGTCTTCGGAGCTATGTGCCCGGAACCAGGGGCAGCACTGAAGAGATATTTTATTGGCTGTCACAGTTCTAATTGTTTTCTTGTCCCCTTCAGCGGGAGGCCCAGCATTTTCATTTGGCATTGAACTTCACAAATTAGAAATCATGTATAACCTACAGAAATTGCCTTGTGGCTTTGATGGGTCAAAGGAAAGGCTCCCACCTTCTTAAACACAAGCCACAACCCTTAGACTGTACCATGAATTATGCCATTCTCACTCAGTAGGTAAGCTTGCCCCAAAGCATTGGAAACCCAGGGCCTTGTATAATGCTCTAACCTGACCAAGCGTCCGGGAACTCCGAGGGCAATACGCCTCTTCTTCTTCCACTTGTGATCTCTCTCTGCCCTGACCGGAATCTCACAGGTAGAATGCAGGGTAGAGGAAGGCAGAGGTTTGTGGCAGACATAGAGAAAGGCTGTGCACAGTGAGAGACTCGGGCCTTCAGGATCCAGGCCCCTCACATTGACTACTGCCCAAAAACAGTCATGGCAAACGTTTACTCTGTATGACATCTTCAGCCTGCCAATGGCACATTTATATGGGTGTGATGTGTATTTTAAGGACTTACAGGGAGGTTAGATTTGCTTTCCTTGAATTCCCACACTCTTTGTGTGGGAAAGCACCTGGTTTATTTTGTTTGCTTTTTTGTCTCTCGCTACACTCTGAGCTGAGCTACAGGAGTAAGCATTATCCCTGGGCTACCTCCTAGGTAGCATCCACCCAGCTGGTTGTCTTTGTTTTCACCAACCATGGTGGAAACATGCCCTTTTTTAAAATCCAAATTCAACTATTGCCCCCTCCTCAGTCCCTCAAATACTCTTGTAACTGCAAATAAAGCCTTGGAAATAAACAATTTCCCCTGCAGCACCCAAACTACATTTAGGCTGATCCACCAAAGAGCCTCAGGGACCATGACGCCTACCTGAAGTGTCTTTGTACAATTTCCCACGTTTGTATACTCATTCATGCATTCATGCATTGTTCTAGAATAAAATAAATAAATAAATAAATAAACAAACAAACAAACAAATAAATAAATAAATAAATACGGTCCTAGCCAGTGCATTCTCCATTCGGGAAACTGAAACTGAGAACTGAGACAATTACAATCAATTAATCAATTCTGCCACAGGCTAGAGAGTCGGGGCAAAAGGCTGTTACAACTTTCAGTGCTAAATTGTCCTCATGAATGTTCAAGTCCTCAAAATGGTTAGGGAAGGACTCCCATATGCTGCCCTGTGGTAGAGGGAAAGTTAGATTAGCTTTCTCAGCCTTTTTCCCCATCAGTAAAGTGAAGCTATTAACACATTGCAGAGGTTCTTTACTGATTACCAGTCCTCACCACCTATATTCTCCAGGCTGCTGGGCTTTGCAATTTCCAGCAGTTTTAGCAGCATGACCCTCCAGCCCAGAGATAAGATGCTGTGGAATTGCCTCTGCCACTCTGATCTGTGGTCCCAATTTGATATATTACTAACGCAGTCAGCCGCTTTGCCAGTGCTAGAGATTCCATGCCATGCACACCTCCGTTATGTCTCCCGCGGCTGTGAGCAAAAGTGCTGCCCTCTTTGGCCTGGCCGTGAGTCCGTAGTACAAAGCTGCAGAGGACACTGATGGGAGATAGCTCTGCAGTTAGTCAGCCCCTTGCTGGTCCTTCTCCTGTCCTCCTATAGCCCCACGAGAGTGTTTTCATCCTAGATGGCAGACCCTCGGCTCCTGAGAAAGTGGGTGCCTTTCTATGGATTGTGCCTGGCTAAAGCTATTAAGGGAAGGTACATTTCTGATTTTCCATGTAGATGTCTTGGGGAAGCTGTGGGGAAATGGATTCTCACATGGACCAGTTTCCTGTTCTTAGAGAGCCTTACATTCTATCCCCTCTAAGAGGTGCTGTAGGACAGAATCCTTCAAAGACTCTGATTCTCAACTTGTAGGTCCCCAACCCTAACATCAACATTACATTATCTTGAAAACTCAAAGTCCTGTGCTCTGCCCTGGCCTCCTGGTTCAGAAATGCTGGGCCTGCCCAGAGGGTCAGAGCCAAGGACAATGGTTCTAAGGTAGCTTCTTCTAATAATAGTCTGCTTGCTCTCTCTCTGAGAGAGAGAGAGAGAGAGAGAGAGCATCTCTAACTCTAATATTCATCTTCCTTAGGAGTCTGTCCAGCTACTGCCTAGTTTTATTTGCTTTGTTTTGTGACATGGCCTGACTATGTAGCCGAAGCTGTCTTTGAATTCCCATTCATCCTTCCTCAGCCTCCTCCGTGCCAAGACTGTAAAGACCTAGCACCACATTCCTCTACCATGTAGTTGAGGTTTTCCAAATGTCCTGAGAACTAGCAGATCTCTACTCCAGTACTTAAGAAAATTAACATCTCTCTCTTTGAGACTCTGCAACATCTCAAATCTACTTTGTATCCCTTTTCAAAGATGCAGGACATTCACTTGCCAAACGCCACCAAGAAAGAGCTGGGAACCTACTGAGATCCTTCCAGGAGGCAACCAGTGCCATTCTCTCTGTGGCTCTGTGAAGGCGATGCTATGTTGACTCAGTTTACAGACAAAAAGTAGACGCTTAAAGAGTGCTGTCCAGGCAAGACCAGCTTAACAAACAGTCAACGTTGGAGTGAGATTGGATGTGCATTGATTGGTATGCCTCAAAGTGTATATGTGTATTTCCAGCGCTGCTGCAAAGATGTTGTTGCAAGTGTGGTGTTAAGCAGGGTTGGATTATGCCAGACATCTAACCCCCACGGTATCTACAAGGCACTAGCATCTCCTACTCACTGAGAATTATCGTTAGCCATCACTGTCCGTTTCGGATTTCAGTCTTCACAAGGGTAGGCCTGGCCTCCTCTTACCCCTCGCACAGCCTGGTGCCCCTGCTGGCTTCGCTTCTCCACTGTCTCCTCCCTTCTCTGTTGCCTTCATGCCAAATACGCGCAAGCAGGTGCAGACTCTCGATAGCACGTTCATAGCCCCCTCTGTGTGTCCCTCTGTTCCTCTGCCTGTCTGTCTCTCTGTCCCCACTTCCTCCACCCTCAGTCACATTCTACTGCTCCAGAAGACAGAGGGTCTTATAAGGACGTCTCATTCCCATTCTTCCAATCCTTTCCATAGGCAGTGGCTCTTTGGAGACTGCAGCCTCTCTAACTGGATGGGCACCCTCAGAACCCATCACATGGCACACATCATCCTCAGGAGCAGTGGCCCCCACACACAAGCCTCACCTGGATGAAGTGTCACTCCTTCTGATGCTGCTGCATGGCGTTACTGGTCCTAAGTAACCTCCTTATTCACTCACTGGTTCATGCACTGACGATTGGATGCTTCCTGCCTTTCAAGGGTTCAACTGTACAATTCAGACTTCCCACATTCATGGCTTCAGTGTGTCTGGGGTATTGACAGGGACTTGCTATGTAACCCAGACTGATTTAGAACTTGTGATCTCCTGCCTTTACCTCCCTAGTGCTAGGATTACAGGCACGCATTAGCTGGAGTTAGCATTTTGAATAATCATATATAATGTTCATTTCGGTTTTAACTGAAGGTTCCTATTCATATATAGTTATATATAGTCATTCCCGAGGATATATAGTCATACTGAGGAATAACTATATATTGAGACACAGAGTCAAAAGAGTCACAGTATTATCTCATATTCTTAGTGCGGTCTACTGGTGCCTACTGTGTTACCCTTTGTATTTATTGCAGATTGTTTTATGATTAATGTCTCCGGCAATGGGCTAATGAAACCTTTTGAATTCCCTTAATGCGCAATCCTGATTTAACAAGTGTTTTGCCACTGGAAGTGCATAATTATCACTGGAGACAGTTTGCGTCTTTTCAGCCTGAGTTCTCTATCTTTTGTTCTATTCTTATTCCAGCATTCCGGTTTTCTTTGGATGCCTGTCCTCCTTTCTACATCCATTCTGCCCGTCGCTTTGTTCTCAGCAGCACCTGACACAGTGCAGAGCAAAGAGCCTAATGTCTGACTGTCTCACTCCAGAATATTTGCCACCGTGGAATAGCTGTCTGGTTCTATTCGGCTTACATAACCTTCCTGAGTCTGGAGAAAGTCTGTGGAGATGTGCAACATGGTAGGATCTTCATGACTGGCCAGACAGGGCTGAGTCCTGCTAAAGCACACCCCTGACTGTCTGCCTGGGTGGGAGAATGCAGTCACTTGCCAGGGGCTGGCTGCATTTCTTCACAGTGGCCCTCTACATGCTGACTACCCTGCAGATAAACACAATGGTCTTCTATTACATTCTGCTTGCTTGCCAAGGTCATGAGCAAAGGGCACATACCCACTTCTGAGAAGCTGTACTTTGCTTGACCTGAGACCCCAGTATGGGTACTTCTAAGCTACACTATGACTAAGTCAATAGCTCTGTTTGTACCTCATCTCTCTTTTATGTTCATGCTTCTATTTATGCACCTCACCTAGATGATATGCATCTACCATAGATGTATAAATAAAAAGACATATTCGGGAATTCGCCAACACTGTTTGCAACAATTTCTTTAGGAAATAAGATAAAAAAACAGATAAATTGTGTGAAATTTATAAGCGGGTAGTCCATACCTGTAATCCCAACACTGCGTCCAGATGTTCCAGAGCCCAAAGTTCGGCTGAGCTATATACAGCAAGATCCTTTCACAAGCAAACAAACAGGGGAAGGTAAGGTTTGAGAAGTCGGAAAGAAACAATGGAACAGCCAATGAGTTACTGGCTTCTCCCTGACAGTTGTCCAGATACATGGCTCTCATCTTCCAACACATAACTGCTGTTTCTCCTTTGGTGCAAGGATAGTGAAAAATCCATTCTAAGATCCCAGGGTCTGCAAGACAAGAAACATGACTGATGCTGACATTTAGACCTGGGAGAGCTCCTTCTTTGAGCCGTTGTGAAGGACGCTGTGCAAAATAAGAGAGGCCTCCAGCCTACATCCGTGTATTCATTACAGATTTATTGATTTACAGTCCCTCATTCCTTATCTGAAAATATTAAAATGAAAATAATAACACAGGGGATTTTCTTTCCTCTAGTCTCTGCATGATCCTCGGCATCTTGTGCAGGGAAAGGTTTAACCTGAACGTGTATTTTTCAAACGAACTTGACGAGTCATTTTTTTCAGGTCGTGACTTCTTTTTGTGCCTCTGTTAATATTGTCCATATCCATGTCCAGAGAGCAAATGGGCTGGCTTGTGATTAGAAGGTTTAGGGATTAATGCTGGATGAATGAAATAGTCTTATTTTGAAGGCATGTGGATATTTTTCTCATGTGTCATTTTAGGAAAAATACTAACTGTATGGATCTGAATATTCATTTTGCATTTGTGTATTTTTTGATCTTCATTTAGGTGGATTCTCTCAAGGAATTACCATTTTCCAAAACATCAATGCCTCCTGCTGTTTCCAATCCCTTTTTCATTTCTTTTGAATTAATTCAACCCCAGATATGTGAAATACAGATATACGTGCACAAACACCCACACCCACATGCACACACCCACATGCACACGCACGCACGCACACACACACACACACACACACACGCAATGTCTAGAGTGGGACTGAGGGCCTCACAGTGAGTCAGAAAAAGAACAAAGAAGTACATAAGGGATTTTTAATGGATTTGCTCTTAAAGGACTATTAGTGGCTACCATTTAGAGCCGTTAGTGGTTTTTAACCCTGACAATAAGTAAGGTTTGGTCTGATGGCCACAAAACAATCACTGTCCTCTCAATGTTTCCCCTGCCAAAGCACCTCCAGGACAACACTACCGGTTTTCAACCTCTGTCTGCTTAGCAGAAGATACACAGACCTAAGAGTCAGGAGCATACAAGCGCTGGAGCTTCATGTCATGATGGGACTTCCCATCCCACGGTTTAGGAAAGGCTGTATCTATTGAACAAGTGATTAAGTATTTCCAAGTGAAACGTTTTTGAAAACATAAGCATTATGATTTTTCATCTTAGGGCGCCTTTGCTCAGCTTCTGCGGTTCAGCAGCGCCACCCAGAGGTTAAATCATTTCCACATGAACACTTTTCGTCTTGTGGAAAGTGCACCAGGAAAATGCACCACGAAGTGTCTTTGAGCATCACAGTGTAGAAAATTCCTCTTAAGAAGAAAGTGCACATCCACAGAACGGATAACAATACACTAAGGCACTTCAGAGAACTTCTGACCTAACGCCACCAAGGTCACCCAGGAAGCAAAAGAACCTTCCAGCCCAACCCAGTTACTAACAAGGAGGAAGCAAGAACTATTCCAATAGCATATCCTCATAGCATCCAGACAGTGAGAGCCAGAGAGACAAGATCATCTGGATAGCAAGTTAGTCCTTGCTGGACCAGACCTTGGAGACGGCACCTTTCACTTTACACATGCAACTAAGCCTAAGCAAAGCTGCACAATACCCACAAATCCCCAGCCAATGGCTTTGTAGCTTAGAAAGAAGTGTGCACTACTCACCTCCTGGGTCATCATTCTCTGCCAAAACGTCAAAACACATGATGCCATAGCTGGACAGTCATCCATAAAGAAATATACTGGGCAAGGAAGATGTCAAGGAGCCAGCCTGGGTTACATAATCAGATACTGTCACCAAAGAATGAACAACAACAACAAAAAGAATAAGAATATACTTTTCATCTCTATGTGTGGTTAAAGACTCTAATATTAAAACTGTAATGGTCAGAACTAGCGAAGTTCTATACATTCAAATAATTAGAGATAAAGTCAAGTGCTAGAATTAACTTGTTCTGATGCTAAAATCAAAGGAGAAGCTGTGGGTATGAATTAAATCCAGAGACACGCTGGAGACTCTCTCCAGCTGCTTTCTTGGTCTGTGATAATCTGTGCTTGGCATAGGAAAGACTGCCCTTGCACTACCAGAGCTTAGATGTTTGCTTTCCCCGCAGTAGTTAGGTGTATCCCACCACAGTTCCCCACAATGCGCAGAATGCACTGTGCTTCCTAATGAGTGAAAAGTGAATGATGTAATGGAACCTAGCGACACGGTTGTAAATGGAAGCTCTATTGTTTGTCACTTGTGTAGTTGGTCAGCTTCCTCTGACATCATGGTTCCTGATGGCTTTAATTTTTTAACAGTGTCAGGGGTGCATGCAAACGTGTGTGCACATGCATGCCAGGACATGCATGCCAGGGAGTGTCTGTGGAGTCAAATCTCTTTCAACCCTGTGACTTCTGGGTACAGAACTCAAGATGTCTAGCTTGGTAGCAAGTGTCTTTACCAGCTGAGTCAACTCACAGGCCCTCCTCCTGACATATCTTTAAATATAGTGATTAATGACAATAAGAGCAAATTCAAAATACCCAGTATTCAACTGAGAATTGCTTTCAGATATTACACTGCAAAACTTCTCTAACACTGAAAACATTTTCCTGTGTTCACGTGACATCTCACTTCCACAATTATTTTTCACTACACTGGATTCCAAACAATACACATGTGCTTGCCGTACCTATCCATTGATGAACCTGCGTTTTTAGGTGCACCTCAAAGGCTCAAGCATGAGTTATTTTCTCTGCAACATTTTATTTTGGAAGTAAAACTCACATGTAATGAAAAATATTCTGTGTGTGCATGTGCGTCTGTGTGCACATGTGCATGAGTGCATGTGTCTGTGTGCACATAAGTGTGCAAGTGGAGGCCAGAGGTCATTCCTCAGAAGCTGTCCACTTTGGTCCTAGAGACAGAGTGTATCTTTTACTGCCCTGCAAGTCCAAAGTATCCAGCTGGCTCTGCCACCCCCTCACACCCCACACCCCGAACCCCACGCGGTCACCCNCCCTGCACCCCGCGCGGCCTGTGACTGTGAACTCACACTGCTGTGCAGTATTTTCTTAGGTGGCTTCTGGTGACAGGTGACAGAATTCAGGTCCGCGTGTTTATACATCAGCACTTTATAACTGAGCTGTGTCGTCTGTTCTCCCACCACACAAGTGACTTAAGTGTGTCATCTGGAGCGTTCCGACAAATGCTCAGACCCTACAACCCAGACCTCTGTCGTGGTACCTGGAGCGTCAATGCCACCCCTAGACACACATGACCCCTTCTGGTAAACTCCTGGCACAACACCAAAGTGCAGCTGTCCTCCAGACTCCTTTCATCACACATCAGTTTTGGCTCCCATCAAAGCTGGCCCAGTGGTACCCTAAGCCTGTGTTCTATTAACTGGAGGCTCTCACTCATTAACCAACAAGATTATACCCAGACAGCTACAGGCTCCATTAGTGGTTGCTTCTGGCCTCCTAAGAAGTGTCACCATTACAGGATGACAGTGCAATCCAACAGACAAGTCAAGATTCTTGTGGGATAGTACATCAGCCTGACTTTCTTTTTTTCTTTTCTTAAGATATATAAAATACATATATATTTAGATATATATCTAAAATAAACAGTAACGTTTCATTGTGGCATTTTCATATATGCATCTAAAGCATTTTAATAATATTCACTCCCTTATTCCCCTCCACTCTTGGTGATTCTGTTCCCAGTTTGTCTTGTCTTGTGTTTTCATGCGTTCTTTTCAACCTGTCATTTTTGCGTCGGCAATATAGAGTTTGGCCACTAGATGGCAGGAGGCACTCATTGTTTCGTGTCGGCTTCGCCGACTAGACCATTCCCTGCTCCTCGCATATCTTGACATTTGATTAAAAACATAGATGCAAACAACCATCAAGAGTGGCCACGTTGATGACTAGAATTTATGCACAGGAAAACTAATAAACAACTGAAGAACTCCACAGAGGAGGCTAATTAATAGACGAGAGCTTCTGGAGCATCCGCGCACCTGTTCTGGGGCTCTGGGCGGCTTCGGATAGGGGCGGAGGGTATGCTGCTAGAGATGACGTGTCTCTGAGGACTCTGCTCCTGGAGGGCTGACCACAGTCAGATGCTGATAGCCAACAGGATTCAGAGAAAGCACTTTCACATCTGCTTTAAATAAAATACTGTGACAGGCTAGCATGCTTACTCCATCTCCACACTCTCAAATTATGATTTAAATTCGCAAGAAAATAGACAAAGAGTGGAAGGCCTGCATCTGGACCATGCTAAACAGCATTGTTCACGAACAAATATGACTGAAGAATTCAGAACACCCAGAGAGAAATTAGGGGAAGGTGCACGGGCCAGCTCACCATTTGTGAGATTGGTAATAAGCTGTGCGGTACAGGAAAGGTCACACTAGTCTTAGCCACCAAGAAGAGCACTAACACAGTGTTCTCAACCTTCCTGATGCTGTGACCCCTTAATACAGTTCTTCATGTTGTGGTGACCACCAACCATAAAATTATTTTCGTTGCTACTTCATAACTAATTTTGCTACTGTTATGCATCATAATGTAAATATCAGATAAGCAGAGAGTCTTGGGCAACCCCTGTAAAAGGGTAGTTCATGATCCACAGGTTGCAAACCACTGCCAAACAGAACAGGAACAGATTCAGAAGGCAAAATATCTTCCCAGCACTAGAACCATGTTCTAATTTGTTTCCTGTTGCTGTGATAAACACTATGACCAAAAGCAACTTGCCGATAAGGGGCTCTCTTTCATCGACAGCTACATTATCAATGGAGGAGGCTCAATTCAAGCAGAAACCACAAAGGACCTCTGTTTACTGGACTGCTCACAGGCTCCCCTTTTATACAGCCCATACCCAACTGCCTAGGGATAGGAACACCCACAGTGGACTGAGCCCTCTTGCCTCAAACAGCAATCAGGAAAATGTTCTCACAGGTGTTCCTGAAGAGGGAAACAATTCTTCAACTGAGGTTCTTTCCTCCCAGGCATGTCAAATTGGCAAGCAAGATTAGCCATGCAACAGTAGGCAAACTTCTTTTCCTGTATTGCACTGCCTTTCACTGAAGCACTCAAGTTCAAGGGTCAAAGGATGGGGAGATCAAGTCAGTGCCTTCAGATCAAGTCGGTGCCTTGTACACAGACTTCGAAGCTTGTATCATCTGTAGCACACTCCAGGATTTCCATGTGAAGTTTATTTTGAGAGGTGCTCAAAGAAATATTAAATAACAATAGCTCATGGTAGCCAGGCGCATCCTGAAACACCAGTTGATCTCTGTGTGGTTTTGAACCACACACTGGTCCAGGGGAAAAAAAAAAACAAGAGACTCTTACAGTTCCGGCATTTCTTGGGACTTCGCTGTTGAGCCCTTTCTCACCTCAGAACCACACAAAGTCTCTATCTACTCTAACACCCTCACAAAGCCTGTACTCTGATACCTCAAAAAGCCACTCCTGGATTCCCAGGTAGATGGCCACACATATTTTTCTTAACAAATAAATGTACCTAAGTAAAAAGATGTAAAATATTTTTAATGGATTGTTCCCGAATCTCACATCATACACCCTGATTGTGGTTACCTCCCAATCTTCCCAGGTCCGCTGTCCACACCCCTTTAGGAGGGCCAATCCAGAAAGTGAAAGTTTCCTACCTTAGGTCTCCATTGATGCCCAGAGCCAGGGAACTCCTGCAGCCAGGTGGCAGGTTCAGGACTGAGTCTGTGTGTGCAGAATCCCTAGTCTGTTGTACACTGCCCCACCAACCCTCTGGGCAACGACAGCGTGTCCACCTCAGCCCTCTCTCTCACCATCACCTCTCTCCATAGCTTACACACCACTCAGTTTTTCTATCTTCTCCATCACGAATTTTTTCATTGTGGTGGCACCTGTCTGCCCTGGGCTGAGGGGGCCCCGGGAAGTGTTTGGGTGTGTCCAGCCCCCTGTGCCACCTTTAAAAACATTTTTAAAGTATTAACAAAACTAGCACAGACTATAGAAATGACAGAAACATGAAGGGAATACACTAATGACAGAAAGATGGAAAAAATTACCTCCCAAAAGGAGCTCTTTTAAAAATAATATGGTCAGTATTTTAAGGAAACTAATAAATAATTACGATGCAAACTGGGTTCATAGTTTTAAGTCCATGTAATTATTAGAGAGAGAGAGAGAGAGAGAGAGAGAGAGAGAGAGACTCTCTCTCTAATGTAGACATAATGTTTTGCCAAGTCCATCACATGAGGAAGCATTATGTATGGATGTCATCTTTTCCAAACTCTAACTAAAAATTAAGTTCATTGTCACCAAGCCCAGGGCAGGGATGTAGCTCAGTTGGCAGAATGCTTGCCTAGCGCATGGTAAATCATGGGTTTGATCCCTGGCACCTCATAAACCAGACCTGGTGGTACAAGTATTGTCATCTCAGCCCTTGGAAGTTAGAGGCAGGGGATTGCACTCCACTACATAATGGATGAGATTTTGTCAAATAAATAAATAAATGAGCAAACAAATACTCCATGTCTCCATTTAAATGTTCTCTTTAACCCCAAGCTGTGTCCGTGGACTTTGGTGTATTGATCATCTCAGGATGAAAGTCTCTTGTCAATGTTCTATAAAACTATTAGTCACTTGCACCAAGAGTGAATAACACATTAACGTATGATAGTACAATGACATTGACCTTTATTCCTTATGGCGGCAAGAAGCCCATATTAAAGGGTCATTATGAGTGAATAAATGTTAAGCACTTAAGTGAATATATAAGATAAACATATTAAAATATAATTACACCGTTTCTCCCTCCATCTCCTCCCTCCAACCCCTCCCATCACACTTCTTATCCTGCTTCCTTTCAAATTCATGGCTTTTTTCTTCATTATTGCTACATATACAAACATAAACAAATAAAGACAATCTGTTGAGTATGTTTGGTGTTACTTGAATGTATAGATAGGATTTCAGCACTTGGTACTGGATAACCAATTAGGAGCCTCATCCCTAGGGAGGACTAATTCTTCTCTCATCAGTTGCTAAATACCTGATTACTAATAGCTCTTTGTCTAGGGCTGGGAACCAATGAGAATTCTGCCTTCCATGTATCATATCTACAGGGCTGTCATCATTCAGATCTTATGCAGACATGTTGTTGAGGTATCGTGAGTGTCTTTCTAGGAGACAAGATCTTGCAGCAGACTTTCTTTTAAATGTTTTTTTTTCCTTTAAGAATCACATGAAAACAACCAGGTTACAGAAGACTGGAAGTCCTTTCTCACTTGTGTGTTTTGTAATGAACAGAGCAAGCATTAGGAGAGCCTGCAGAACACAAACAGATGGACAGGCATTATGTAAGTGTCCAATAAAGGACTTGACCCTGTGTTTGAGGCTCTTTCCTTGGCTCACCAGCTCACTCCTATTGGGTGAGATGCTTTTCCTTTTGGACAAATAATCTGTTTGAATTTCTAAACATCTCTCCCCAGGGAATTCCTTTGTCCTTGGTCACAAGAGCCTGGAATTGGGTGCCCCTGAACTCAGATCTCGAGATCAGTCAGCACTAAACAGGTTTTTCCATCTCCTGTTCTTTGTCTCCAATTTGGATACTTCCCTGACACCCTGGACATTCGCAATGATTTATGACCCTGTGTCTTGCTCAATAAACATAGTTTGTTGTGTTTTGCTTATTTTCATCTCCTCTCCTCCAGGCAGGTGCCAGGATTTGCAGCTTGCCTATCTTGTGATTTTTCTCACAATTTACTGTACTGGGGCTTCTTTGAATATTTTTTAAATTACTTTATTAAAGAGACTTAGAATCCAGAAGTACATCTCAGTAACCAATAACCAAAGGGCCAATGAGCCTTCAGAAGATGTCTTTATTTGGATATATCATTCTCCGGGACAGTGAAAATAGAGACTCGGTGCAGATAAGCCAGCATTCCCAGCTCAGATCAGTAAATGTGTGCATGTGTGATTCCTCTCTCTCTCTCAAGGAAAATATCCAGGGCAGTAACTCTCAGCACAACTTTGATTGCATGATCAATAAGTCCATGAGGTGGTCATTGCTCAGGAAGGATAACTGATGGGCCAGTCTTCTTTAGCAAAGGGGTCCAACATGAAGGAAGTCAGCTGTGTGGCCACCTCTCCTAGAAATAGCTGCATAGACAAGAACCTGAAAAATGGAAATATCGATAGACATGCTAACATGGAAGGAAGGAAGTTTCACAGGGTCCCACCCATAGACAAAGAAGCATAGGCAACTGCTGAGAGAGAGAACTAGCCTCTCCCAGGGATGAGTCCTCTGGTCAGTTATCCTATAGGGAGGGGTCAGCTCTGAAACCAAATGAAAAAAATGGACTCAGAAGGTTATGTTTATATATTTGTGCATATAATGCACCAATAATAATCAAATAAAACAACTATCAAGTTGAGAGTTGTGGGAGCTTTGGAGGGAATAAAAGAGGGAAGTAATGTAGTTATATTTTTCTTTATTTTAGTTTAACAGAATTGCATCACTTTGCCCTCCTCCTCCCTCCAGTCCCTTTCATGCCACTACTTTGAGTATTGTTGTTACAGATATGTGTATGCATGTATGTATGTGTATGCACACACACACACACAACTTGCAGAGTCTGGATTTTTTTGTTTGCTTATTTGTATGCATGTTTGTGTTTTCAAGGCTGACTATTCTGCATTGGACAATCAATAATGTGCTTCATCCCTAAAATGGGCTAATTCTCTTTTTTCCAGCAGTCATTAGCTACCTGTGGTTCTTTGACTAAGGGAAGAACCTCATGAAATTTCCCTCCTTCTACATTAACTTGCCCGTTGATATGATCATTGTTCCAGTCTTGGTTTTGCAGGCACTCCTAGGAGATGCTACTAAAAACAGACTTCTTGCTCTTCAGGCCCTTACAATCGTCCTGTCCCCTCTTCTATGTTACCTGAGCCTTAGATGTAGTCGCTGGGATATAGACGTATCCACTGGGGTTGTGCTCCCCACAATCTATTGGAAGCTGCCTTATATCCAGCTGTGATTGTCCGTCATGATTTCAGCCTGCTGCAGAGAGAAGCTGCTTTGATGAGGGGTAATAGCTACACTTAGCTATGGGTATAAGGCTAAGGTGTAGAATTGAGATAAGGAATTATCTTGTCTCTCTCATCTGCAGTTCCTAGCTCCAAGTCTTCAGATGTGAGTGTATGACTAACACAGAAGCCAGGAAAGTATAAAGGAGCCAGGGGCAGGGAGTTGAAGGGAAAACAGAATATAAAGAATACAAGTGCTCTGAAAGGGCAAGGGGAAAATCAGGGCAGAGGCTCTAACTGGGGAGATAACGGCGGGGCAAATAACACTGAGATCATTTGGTGACACATCACAGTTTTAAGGGTGCTTCCTTGCTTGATTTTTGTTAGACGCTATCTCAAATTTCATAATTAATTATGAAAACCTTTTTTAATTTTAGTTCTGTTCATCTGAGAGATTTTCCCAGGAAACATATTTGTAAAGGGTTTGCCTTTGTTGAGTCTTTCCTTTTCTTTGGTATTAAGACATTTGACAAGATTTGTTAAATGTACCTCCTTGATCTTTCTGATAGTCTTGGTGGCACTGTAGTCGCTACCTTAGCACCCTGGATGGCCTTCACATGCCACCCTCGACGGCCTTCGCATTCCCCCTCCCTAAGCCCAGGCCTTCCCCTCAATGCAGCCAAACAAATCACTGTGTAACGCTTGTCTGAGCAGGCCCTTTGTTTGAATAAATATGCTCAATGATTTCTCTTTGCCACAGGGTGGCACCAATATGAAAACTTTTACAGACACGAAAGAGAAATAACAAGCTGTTAAGCTAAATATGATGCATGGTGAATTTACCAATTAAGATGTTCTAAAATGGTTAAGATTGATGGCATGTGATCTTTCAAGTTCAGCACGTAGAGCAATGTACACCCAGTCGGGTTTGTGTGGGGATTGTAAAAGGCATGGCAAGGCAAGAAAGGTGAAGGTGGAAGCAATGAGCTTACCTCTTGCCTGTGAAATCAAGGTGAAGCCTGAGTCCCCTTAAAAACTCAGCCTAGTGCACCCAAAGATAGGAAAGACCTTCCTGCAGCTTTCTCCCCTTATTATATGAGAACAATAATAGCAACAATACTATGTAGATGAAGCAAACAATAATCTGGGCAGTAAGACACACTTATGCCTCAGGGTTTGAAAAAGCTAAGAGCAAAAGACGAGATTGTGGTAAAGAGCTTGGCCTTGGCTATCAACTGGAGCAAGTTCACAACCCACAGGCATAAACCAAGAAGGCAAAGTCCCTGTGCTCTGCCTCTCTGCTAAGGACATGTGCATACCCAGGTGTTCTCCTAGTGATGTTCTAAGGTGGTTTGAGTCTCTGTTGATGTCAGTAGTTTGCTGCCTGGCCACTCTACTTGTTCTTCAGTAGGACTATCATAGTTTGCCCTCAGGGAACTTCAAAATAGGAGATGAGCCTCTGTCTTTAGGGCCGTCTATAATCTTAATTACAGCCTGTTCCTCCCTCCACTTTGACCAGCACCTGATGCTGTCCATCATCCTTCCCACTCTCTGTTCTGCTCCACCTCCAGCAGTCCTGCCCCTCTCTACAGATCCTATGGTCTCAGAATATGCTCCTTAAGGAGCCAGAAATAGCCACTTCCTACTCCCTCTTCTTGGACTAACTCAGACTCAATAATTTGGGATTTTAGCTTTAACATCATCATCCTAGGAAGGAAGAATGGCCCAAATTAACTCAAACATTATTTGGGTATTGCACCTTTTCCTAATAGCCATCACCTTTATAGTATTTACAGTATTTAAATTCACATTTAAAACTGTACTTGATTGTAGATACATTGAGTTGTCATAATATGGAGAATAAAAGAAATAGACTGTTTTCAGAGGACGAATGTATTTATAAAAGATTTGGGCACAAAACGATGTTTGAAAACAATAAAAAAATAGTAGCCTAGCCTATGTCATAATTAAATATGAATTTCAAAGACTGGCAGAAAAGACTAAGGTTGTCAATAAAGGGAATAAAAGTATTGAGAATTTCTTAAATATAAACAAAGCCAAGGAGAAAGTTCATCTTCTAGATGTGCTCAACAGGGGAGGTAGAAAGAGAAAGCTCCAAATTAAGTCAACTGTCACTTCTTGCTACATCTTAACATCACATATGAAGTGTCCAAAAATTTCTCAGTGTTTGGTATTCAAGGAAAATACAGGCACCAGGGTGACACTCTCATCTGTAGGAAACTGGCAGTCCTCCAAGGCCACAGCATCTGAGCTACGTGATGACTGTCTCCCACCAGGGTGTGAACGCAGAGAGCTCTCTCCCCTCACCACAAGGGTCCTCTCTAGCAGCATGAGGCAAGGGCTCCATGTTCTGTAGTCACTCAGCCAGTGGCAAGTGGCCAGCCTCTTGAGATTGGAACCCAAAGGAGACCAGAGTGTGACTTCACAGCAGGGTCACACCGAGAAGAGAGGGCACTTGCTTGGAGAACTGGACTTGCTTCTCATTGTGAAAGAATTTTAATCCTCTTCAAGCCTGAACCCAAGGAATTCATCACATACATTGTGGCAGCATTAATTAGATAAATGAAGTAATTGGGCTTAAATAGAAGGAAGAATTTAGTCATAAAGTCCCTGTGAAAAATTCTAAGTTAAATATTCTACCCTTGCATCCATTAACAGGTGCCATTTAAGAAAAATGAAATAAAATAATATACATAGGTAAGGATTATAAAAATTAGAACTTTTTCCGCAAGAATATTTGGAAGCTCAAGAGTCTCTAGCTCCCTCAAGATTGGGGAGAGTGGCATGCTAGAAAACTTTTTTGAAGATGCTGGTTTCTGGAATTACACAATTAAAGGACCAGAAATACTGGAAATAAAAAAATATAGAACATTTGTTTACTGCTGGAGGAAATACAAAAATGGCCTTGCTCCTAACCACGTGATAGTATAATGTTACTTCAGTTTGTATTTCTAAAACAATTAAAAGCAAGAACTTACAAATATCTTAATATACACACAACAATAACTGGACAATGTAAGCACTGGGTGTTTATTAAAGGACAAATAGAAAATTTTTCTATTATACAATTTGCAGTTTTGAGTGTTGCTTAACCTTCAAAGGAAGAAAACACTGAAAACATCAAACTGACAGTGATACTACGTCATGGAGCTCTTGGGGGACAAAAGGCTAATTAAAATATCATCTCACTTAATTCAAGTGTCTAGATCAGTCAAATGTCTAGAGGCAGAAGGCAGACGATAAGGACCAGCAGCTGAGCAATAGGAGGAAGAAGAGTTATTGTTTAAGGGTATTGTATTAATTACTTTTCTCTGTCTGATATAAGACACCATTATGAAAGGCAACTTAAGGATGAAAGCATATTTTGAGTCACGGGTCCAGGAGGCTAAAAGTCGATCATGGGAGGAAGACAAGGTAGCGATTATGACAGCAGGGACAGAAAGTGGAAGGCTTATATCTTAATCACAAGTACAAAACACAAAAGAGAAACCAAGAATGTCACCAGACTTTTAATCTCAAACCCTCCGATGGTGACCTACTTCCTGCATGGAGTGCACACCACCAAAACCTTACCAAATAGTGTTACCAACTGGGTACCAAGTGTCCAAATGCCCAAGACTATAGGAAACATTCCTCCTCTAAACCACCACAGGTATAGAATTTAATTTTTGCAGTGTGAAATGTTTAGTGCACAAATCATGTTGATGGTAGCCCACACAACTATGCAAACACTCTTAATGTCAGTGACATGCATGCTTCAGAATGAGTAAAATATTGTCTGATGTCGGATGGCGTTCTCTGAAGAAACAGGGTCAATTGTGTGCATGTGTGACCAAGGAGAGCCACACATACATGGAGGCCAAGTTCTAAGATCTGAAGTTGGCAAGTTGAGGGCTGATAGTGCAAATTCCAACCCAATGGCTACAGGCTTCAGGCCTAAGAAAAGTCAGTGTTTCTAGTCATATATAATCAAACAGGAAGAATTCTATTGCTGGAGAGCAGGGGAAGCCTTGTGTTCTCTTCTGCATTCCAGCTGATTAGGTGAGTCCTATGCACAATCAAGGAGCATAAAGGTCTCTCATTACTAACCAAAATGTCAATCTCACCTAGAAACACCCTCACCAAAACATAGACCAAATATGTAAGCCCTACTTGACTCTATCAAGTTGACACACAAAGTGTTCTATCACAGGTAGAAACTTCTGTTTTATATAGATGCATTTTATCACAATTAAAAACTTCTTTTAAAATAAGTGAAACTCCCAGAAGAAATAGAAATCATCCAAAAGACAAGACAAAGAAAATATCCCATAACAGAAAGATTAAGAGACAATTGTGATTTTATGTTCAGACTCTACTACACATACTGTGACCACACATGAGATGCTTTGCTCCATTTCCCTCAATGACATAGGTTCTAGTTTTGTTTCTATTGCTATTACAAAATAATACCCTGACAAAAGGCAACCTCAGGTAGAACAGGTTTATTTGGCTTAAAATTTCAGGTTGCTTTCCATAAGGGGAGCATCAATGTGAGAAACTGAAATAGCTAGTTACATCACATCCACAATCAAGAGCAGAGAGAGAGAAATGTACGCATGTATGTGGTTTGCTTGTGTTTGTCTTAATTCCCCTTCCCACCTGTTGAGTAAGGAATGGTATCACCCACAGTAGGAAGGGTCTTCTCAAATAAATTAACCAAAAGAAAAAATCAACCCACAATCATTCCCACAGGCCAATCTATTGGAGACAATCCTTCTCTCAACCTCTAATATTCTCTCCTCTTTGTGTTCTTGTCTTCTGCCAGCCACGGCTACTCACCCCCAAGGTCACATGGTGTTCTGGGCTATTGTTAATGACAACCTCCCCATCAATGCTATCGTGACCCTATAATTTCTGGCCTCTCCTCCTCCTTCTCTCTAGCACGCTCTTACTGCCTGTCTTCCCGGCTAACTTCCTGCCACAAGTGGACATGAGTGTGTATGCAGAACCAGACTCCAGATGGAAAGCAAGGATGTCCGATCAAGGAACAAGCCTGGAATTTCCACTCTACCGAGGTGGAGACCATACACCAGAGATCAGAGATGGGCTTTAAAAGAAGGGATGGAGCCAACACGTTTCCATGTTTGTTGCAGTGCCCAAAGCTCGCAGTACTAGCCCATCTCTTCACCAGCTCTTCCACCGGGTGCCTGACCTCAGAGTGCAGAAACACAACTTTCTGGCCCTTTAGTAGCAGGACACAGCTGTCTGTTTTCCATGCTGCTCCCTTGTTAATATACTTGATTCCAGTATCTTCCCCTTCTCCCAGAGAGTCTATGAGATGTGGGATTTCAGCTGTCTTTGATTCCCAATCTAGATGGTTAGCTTGCTTAAAGAAATGGTACAGTGAATACTGTATAAGGAATTCATGGAAGGGGGGCTTTCAAAGGGATGGAGAATATTAAGAATTCATATCTCACTCATCAGAATTTCAGGAGCCTTTTCTGTCATTTTTCCATTACAGGATCAAAGATTCGAGGACATTTTAGCACAAATTATATTGGTCCTGCCATCTGCTCTCTCCCCACTCTGTGTTCCAACCATCAGTCTCTAGGGATGTAGTCACCTTTGCATCCGTTGCTTATATTTTGATTTGTTGATTAAGCTGCTAAGAAATGAATTCTGCCAACAACCATGCACATGTGGAGGAGAGCCCGATGCCTCAGAGGAGATGCCAGCCCCAGCCAGAGTCTTAATTGTAGTCTTCTGATATCCTAAGCATGGGAAATAGCTAAGCCACTCTCCCTTCTCTGACCCACGGACACGATGAGATAACAAATGTATGCTATTTAAACTGCTAAATTATAGCAATTGGTCACACAGCAGTAGCAAACAAACATAAGCAGTGAGCAATACTCTGCCATTATGGTGGGGACCTTGCTTACATTTTTATGAAACTCTGATGTACAGAAGTGTATCTTTGCTAACTTAATCTCTGTCTAAGGTAACATTTCCCTTGCTAAAGCAAAATGATAAGTTGTTCAAATTAAGCTTGAGTCATTCAGACTTCCTGTCTCTTCCCTAAATTTTCATTTAATCTTCAGGCACCTTTCAATATGATGGTGAACGTCATGCTTAAAGTTTAAACTCACCGAGCTTGAGAAACCAAAGAGCAGAAATGCCTCTGTCATGTACGCAGCCCCTCGCCTGTACAAGATGTACCCTAGCAGCCATATTCCCTTTTCTCTCCAGATGTTGAAAACTATTCTTAAAATTGACTGACCTTGTAACCTTTGCTGGCCGTTGTCCTTGGCTTCTCTGTCAGCTCTCATTGTCAGCCACATTAAGAGAGTGCAGTTTGATCACACGCTCCATCAGTCCCAGTTCAGCTGGCCTTGGTGAGCTCCCATTAGATCAGTCCC
>LOEQ01003955.1:121518-140343 GCA_001685075.1 Bramus lutescens
TAATGGCTTGCTAATACATCATTCAAAGTAATGAAAAGGCAGAAACAACAGAAATGGTACTTACTAAAGGCACAACCTTGAAAAATTATAAAATGACATTGAAATGCTATGTGCGATTAAAAATAGTCGTATAAAAACCTTATTCAGATGTTAGCTACCAATCCATGTCAAATTAGGGACAACTTGTACTTTTCCTCTTCCTATATTTCATGAAAACTTTTCTATCAAACATAATACTTTTATTATGGAAGACAGGAGGATCACAAGTTCTAATACATAATTATTTTTAGAATGAGAAACGTAATTGAATTATCTTCATTTTAGGGAAACATGCTCACACCAATCTATTTTACTGATATGCAGAGATACCTAAATATACATGAGAAAAGAAGGCAACTTACAACACTACATCTTTCACCTAAAACGTTATGTATGCACATACTCAAGCAGGTAAGGAAAACTAGAAGAAAACTTAAAATGCCAACAGCACTTGTGATCTTAGAACTCACGAGGCTTAGGTAGAAAGATTGTGAGTCTGAGGTAAACCTAAGCAGCACACTGAGATTCTGTGTCAAAGAAAGAACAATAACAAAAACCTACCTAAAATGTCAACAGCATAGGCTATTAATATCAACTTTTAGGCTATTAAATATGAAGTGATTCATGTGGCATTAAGTACTCAAAACAGGTTTTTGAGCTGCTGAAATAGCTCAGCACGCAAATGTGCTTGTAACAGAAGCCTGACAACCTGAGTTTAATCTCTGGAACACATGATGGGAGGAGAAATCTGACTCCTAAACATTTTCCTCTGACTTCCACTTGAGTACCATGGCACAAAAAGCATGTGCCCACACTTAAATATACAGTAGTAATTAATAAATAAAAAATCCAATTCTATTACATTCTGCATATCTGTAAACTACTCATGTGTTCATAAATTTTAGATGTAATTAAGATGAACTTGATCTAGGTACAGTGACACATACCTACAATCCTAGCATTTAGGAATGTGAGGCAGGAGGATGATGAATTTGAGGACATCTTAAGCTACATAGTGAGACACTTGTTTCAAAATGGGAAAGATGAAGCTTTAAATTTCATTTTGTATCTTTTAATTTTTTAGCCAGGCAGTAGTGGCGCTCACCTTTTATTCCAGCACCTGGGANGGATCTCTGTGAGTTCGAGGCCAGCCTGGTCTACAAGAGCTAGTGTCAGGACAGGTTCCAAAGCTACAGAGAAACCCTATCTTGAAAAAACAAAAAAAATATTTTTAAAATTATCTTTATGGATTATGGGGTAAGCGTAGTGTGCACATGTTGAGTGAGGGTGTCCATAGAGGAGAGAAGAAAGCATTGGATCCCCTGGAGATTGATTTAAAGGTAGTTGTGACTCACCCAACGTAGAGTAATATTTGCATTTAACTACTGAGATATCTCTCCAGTTCCTTTGTCTACTTTTGGTATACCCATGCTTTATCCCTATCTAACTGCTTAGTTGGGCACTGACACCTCAATTTTTTATAAAGATTTAATTTTAAGTGTGTGTAGAGTGCAAGCGCCCATGGAAGTTAGAGGTGTAGGATCCCCCTGGAGCTGGAGTTACAGGTTGTGAGCCACCTAACATAGGTACTAAAATCAAACGTGGGTCCTCTGTAAGAGCTATGGGTGCTCCTAACTACTGAACCATCTCTCTAGACCAGTGATAACTTACTTTTAAAATTTTATTTACTTATTTAGTGTGGGTGCGCATGTGGATACCCATGTGTTCACATACAAAGTGAGAGTCTGGAGGGCTGGAGAGATGGCTGAGTGGTTAAGAGCACCAGCTGCTCTTGCAGAAGACCTAGGTTCAATTCCCAGCACTCACAAAGCAGTTCCCAACTGCCTGTAACTTGAGTTCCAGGGGTCAGATACCCTCACAGACATACATGCAGGGAAATATAAATAAATCATTAAAAAAAACCTACAAAGTGAAAGATTGGCAGGTAGTATCTTCCTCTATTGCTTTCTAGTTTATTTTATTATTTTAAGGGATTTGTTATTTTATGTGTATGTACATGCATCATGGATGTGCAGGTGCTCAAGGAGACCAGAGGAAGGTAAGAGCTATCTGTTGTAGAAAATAAGGTGTGTTACTTTTGTTTATGCTGCATTTGTTTAGCTCTGTGAAACTGTGATTCTGTGCCTGTCTAAAACACCTGATGGTCTAAGAGCTGAATGGCTAATAAATAGTAAGGCAGGAGAAACGATAGGCAGGGCGGGCAGGCAGAGAGAATAAATAGGAGGAAAAATCTGGGAAGAGCAAAAGGAGCAAGAAAGAACAAGGAGAGGAGGACAGTCAGCCACAGAATAAGAGTGAAAGTAAGATACATAAAAGAAAAAAAAATCCCAGAGGCAAAAGGCAACAGAGATAATTTAAGAAAAGCTGGCTAGAAACAAGGCAGGCTAAGGCTGGACATTTGTAAGAAATACTAAGATTCCATGTGTGTGATAGATAGATTTGGCTGCTGGGTGGCACCTCCCCTGCCAAAGCCAAAAGAGTAAGAGTAGAAAAAACAGGTATCTCGGTTCTAGAGTCATGTTGTGAGTTGTAGATGCTGGGAACTGAACCAAGTTCTTTGCAGGAGCGATAAGCACTATTAACCACTGAGAATTTTGTTTTGTTTTTGGAGACAGGGTTTCTTTGCTTAATAGCCCTGACTGTCCTGGAACTCACTTTGTAGACCAGGCTGGCCTCAAACTCACAGAGATCCACCTGCCTCTGCCTCCCAAATGCTGGGATTAAGGGCGTGTGCCACCACTGCCTGGCAGTCGGGCTGGAGAGATGGCTCAACTGCTAAAGGCTAGGCTCACAACCAGTGAGAATTTTATTCAGCTTTCCCACCTTATTTTTTGAGAAAGGGTTTCTCAATGAACCTGGACCTCATAGGTTGATTAGACTGGCTGGCCAGAGAGTCCCTAGGATCCTCCTGTTTCCATCTCTGCCACATCTATTTGTTTAATCATGGTACTGGTGATCAGAACTTAGATTCTCATGCTTGTATAGAAAGTATTTATCCAGTGATCCATCTTCCCAGCCCCCATTTTAAAGTGTTCTTTGGGATTTTTCAAATCGACTGGTCATTTATTTATTTACTTATGATGGTGTCCCAAGTCCTGGGTTATAGGCATGCGTCATCAAGTCTGACATGATTTATTTTTTAATTTATTGTCACATGGAATAATAAACACAATAGAAATCTTTACCCACCCCAACTCCAAGGTCTGGGTATTAAACTCAGGACCTCACAAATGCTAGGAAAGCATCCTACCAATAAACTACACTTTCAGCCCACAGATGGGCGGGCATTCATAACCTTTTTTTTTTGTCATGAACCCATTTTGGATTCTGGATTCCTCCTCAGGAAATTATTTGAAATACATAAAATACTCAGAAACTGATTAATGGCTTTTTAAGAATTGGTACTAAAATAACGTGTGTTTCTTCAGCAAATCATTAATCAGATCCAGAAGTAGATTTAACTATAAAACTTAGAAACATTAATGAACGCATATGACATTTTGTATATCTACAATAAATATAATGTAATCTAAGAAGATTTTTATCCACTACTGGTGATAGTCACATACTTTCTTGGTATTAGAGACCAAATCCAGGGCCTTACACATGCTAACTATGTGCTTTACCAGTGAGCTACATGCCAAGGCTAGAGTTATTCCCAATAGTACCATGAATGATCTATTGTCTACAACTTTCAGTGAACAAAAATGGAATGTTTTTCCCAACAGAGATCACAAATCCCTGAACTGTCAGTCTGAGAGTCAAAGCTCTTAACCTAGAAATCTAAAAAGATATAATTCCTTGTGGGACTGGAACTGAATTCAGGTCTACAAACACGTTAGCATTCTACTACTACTACTGAGTATTCTACTACTTTATCTCTGAAACACAAGAATAGTAACAGGAATTTCAATTGCCTGGTGAATTAGCAGAACGATTTTTAACTTCTTGTTTTGTTTTTCGAGTCAGGGTTTCTCAGATAGACCTGGATGTCCTGGAATTTACTCTGTAGACCAGACTGGCCTCGAACTCAGAGATCAGCCTTGTCTCTGCCACCTGAGTCCTGGGATTAAAGGCAGCAGAATGTTTTTTTTAACTTTTAATCTTTGTACTTATATGTATTTTCTAAGTTTCTTACTGTAACAATTCATTTGCATATTAAAACTATAGAATTCTCCTTATTGGTATGATGTCTACCTGTAATCCCAGCACTTGAGGTAGAAGTAAACGGATCAAGGTCATCCACGGCATGTGAGGAGTTAAAGACCAGTCTGGGATACGTGACATGCTGTCCTAAAAAAAAAAAAAGGCTCAAAATGCATAAAGACACCATATTTCTTGGGGTTGAAAAGATGGCTCAGCAGTTAAGAGCACTGGCTGCTCTTCCAGAGGATCTGGTTTCAGTTCCCAGCACCCACATGGTGGCTCACAACAGTCTGTAACTCAGTTCCAGGGGATCCAACAACCTCACTCAGACAAACATGCAAGCAAAACACAAATATATANNTATATATAAAAGATATCATATTTGTTTGTTTTGTCTTAATCTGGAAGAACTTCTAAGGAATACAAGTACTTATAAGCTACTTTTTTTGTTTTGTTTTTCAATTCAGGGTTTCTCTGTAGTTTTGGAGCAAGCCCTGAAACTAGGTCAAATCAGGCTGGCCTTGAACTCACAGAGATCCACCTGCATTTGGCTTCTGAGTGCTGGAGGCAACTACTTTATAAGCTACATTTTTTATAAGGTAGTATCACTCCAAAACACACTTTCAGGGCTGGAGATGATTCAGTGGTTAAGAGCACTGGCTTTTCTTTCAGAGGACCCCAGCATAATTTCTACATGGCAGCTCACAACTGTCTGTTACTCCAGTCCCAGAGGATCTGAAGCCGCCTTCTGACTTCCTCAGGAGCCAAGTACACATGCAGGCAAAACACCCATATATATATAAATAAATAACTTAAAAAAATACTTTCAACTGTCCTAGCTACTTGGATTTTATAATTTTAATCATTCCCATGTTTTTACAAGACAAAAACTCTTACTAGATTTACTTCTCCTGTAATTTAAAAGAACAAAAAGCAAATTGTCACAACTTGCAGACGTTTGTCTATTTTTTTGCCAAGTATAATTCCAAAAACAGCTAAAAATATTAGAGCAAATTAGTTCTTAATATGTTCTAATAACCTGCTGTTTACAAAAACACAAAACCTAGAAACACATGGAAATTTATATTTTTAAAATGAATTGCTAAGTATGTGTAGGAAAAATTAGAATATAACATAACAAAGCAATGTCAATACATACCTCAAGCAATGGAATTTTCCCTTAGTAGTTTGGCATACTGAATCTGTTCATTTATAAAGGATATTTCTTTCAGTAGTGTAAACTAATGAAGATGCAGGATTATCAGGAATTGGACACATATGAAAAACTTTCAACAATTAGGCAAGTAAACTTAAGGAACACTAATATATATATATATAATGTTTAAATCATTTTAAAAAATGCTGGGCATGCTGGCACACACCTTTAATCCCAGCACTCAGGAGGCAGAGGCAGGGGCAGGCAGATCTCTGAGTTCAAGGCCATCCTGGTCTACAGAGTGAGTTCCAGGACAGCCAGGACTGTTACAAAAAATTTGTCTCAGAAAAAAAATGAATCAGATATGGTCCCAAATTGGGGGAGAACACCCAGGAGTATTAAAAACCCCAAACAAGTCAAATATTTTAAGGTTTTCAAAATCAACTCACATGGAGAAAATTAAGATCATGATGCAAAAGTATTAAATTCATGGTTTAGCAGAAATATGAAAGGTTATAAAGGAGAAAAAGGGAGTTAAGTCTACATACAGATGCCATCTTTTTTGTAGAAACATTTTACAAACACAGAGATTCAACAGCTTCTTGGTTAATAGAACCAAAGGATGTAAAGATAAACCAAATGCCAATCCTTGTTTCTAATTTCATTCACAGTGAAGACTCTGGTTAGCTAGGCTTCTGTTGCAAAAATGTTCCCATAGCAAAAGGAGACTCAAATAACAAGGTCTATGAAGATCAACATAACCATACTTAAAAAAAAAGAAAGGAGTTGCAAAGAGCAGCATCCTGCAAATTTGCTAAGCACTGTAAAATAGCCTATGCTGTATGTAGAATACAAACCTTACAGGCAATGTGTCCTGATCAATTTTAGCAGATTGGTTGCTTTGGGAAAGCAGGAAAATTAATGTTAACCATGGGTTGGAGTTTAGCTGGACTGTTTCTGGGTTCTACAAAAGGAGCCTGGCATGAATATGCAAATTGTTAACACTTATGTCTGGTCAAAAAGTACTCAGGAAGCTACCATATGAATAAAGTATAGGGGCTAGGAAGACTAGGAGAATGACCTAGGGAGGAAAGAAGAGCTGAAAGCTCAGAGGATCTGGCAGAAGGTTCTAGTTTCAGCTCCTGAGTCCAGGCTGAGAGAATTACAACATGTGCTGTTAACATCGACTCATCAGGATGGACCTGGTCCATGACAAGAAAGGAGCAAGTTTGCTCACACACTTCCTTAACTATCAAAGTCTTGTTCAAAAAATAGTAAAGCCGGGTATGGTGATACACACATCTAATCCCAGAATTTGGGAGGTGGAGTAGGATTAGTAATTTAAGACCAGCCTCAGCTACATAGTGATTTTGAGGATAGCCTGGGGTATATGAGACTGTTTAAAAAAAATCAAAAAGTTCTAGGCCAGTCAGTGCTACCCAGCACCACTGTTTCGAAAACAAAAACATACACGTATTTAAAAAATCCAGCAAATGAAAATCAGTAAGGGCTTAAGGGCTGGAGGTATAGGTTAGTGGTAAAGTATTCATTCATTCATTCATTCATCTATTCATTTATTTATTTATTTATTTATTTATTATGTATACAGTATTTCATCTGCGTGTATGCCTGCAGGCCAGAAGAGGGCACCAGACTTCATTTCAGATGGCTGTGAGCCACCATATGGTTGCTGGGAATTGAACTCAGGACNGTATACAGTATTTCATCTGCGTGTATGCCTGCAGGCCAGAAGAGGGCACCAGACTTCATTTCAGATGGCTGTGAGCCACCATATGGTTGCTGGGAATTGAACTCAGGACCTTTGGATGAGCAGGCAAAGCTCTTAACTGCTGAGCCATCTTTCCAGCCCGTGGTAAAGTATTTTTATAGAATAAAAAAATCAAGAGAACTAAGTATCATTTAATACCATAGCTTCTGCTAGTCTGGACCACCTCACAGGCTGGCACTACTGAGCATTACTATGTTAATAAACTATGTTGGAAGGAAAAGCCCTGTCCTAGTTAATGTTCCTGGGGGCCAAAATTGCAGGGGAAGGAGGTTCTATGAAGATATCTATAAATGTGAGCTCTGGAGGCACAATAGGTAGAACGGGAAGGTGACAGAACTTGGTCAAAGAATAGATCCCCTCCAGAACAAATTCAGTGTGGAAACGGGAAAGAATGGATGGACATGGAACTGAAGGCGGAAATGATCGGACGCTTAACAAAAAAGGAAATCTCACACTAGCTCAGAACTAAGAAAACAGATTGGTGTTTATTTAGAGGTAGACTTACAAGGTCAGGATGTTCTGCTTGAACGATGGATGAAGATCAGATCCAAAGCACACTGAACAGCCAAAACGGGGCCCAGGGGCAAGCAGAGAGAGGACGGAAGGGGTCGGATGCGCTTCTGCATCCAGGTAAATAGTCCAGGAGGCCATGCCCCAGTAGGCGGGTACGTATTAGCTGTAACCTTCCCGCAGCATGGAACTGCTTGTTGCCTCTGAGGGTAAGAGTAGTATCTCAGAGTATTATGTAGCTTGTAAGGAAAGCTGAGCCTGCCTGGCATATAGCTGCCTGAACATCTGTACTACATGCTTGAAAACACAAGAGCTCCCATCCACAGGCACCAGCTTGCCACTCCTACCTGCCTATTTCTATGTACTGAGCCAGCCCCACATATTCTCTCATGTCTCATCTGCGAGGAATTCTGGTCTATTCTTAAGACTTATTTTTTCCTACTGATGATTTCTCCTGGACTCAGCTAAAGTTTTCTTACTATCTAGGTGTTGACTGCCATTTAAAACAAAACTAAACTGTTATCTACCTCCATTCCCCAAATCTAACATTTTATATGCTCCCTCAGTGGCATACACTTTTCCCAATCATAGTGGTCAAGCCTTTGGGGAAAAAAAATCACAGCCTATTTGCCCATCTGTATCTACATTAGGCCAGGATTAAGGACAGTTCCCAGTAGCTAGCACAGTTACCCTATACAACAGAAGCTCAATCAGTAGAGGTTATATGAATAAAGTATTGCTATATATACAATAGCCATAGAGAAATGAAGCAAAAGCAATTTAGTCCCAAACACTTACAGGATATTTTATGCATATTAAAACAGGAAAGAGGACATACTCTTCAGCCAGGCATCCAAAGGAGCTACCATAACTTAGAATGGTTCAAAATAAAAATATTCCATTTTCTTCAAGATTCACAAAGAGAAATTAGCTAAAATTCCCCTCGTCAAGTAAAATGTCTTGCCTGAAATGCCCTGCTCACATGAGAATGATCATATTCTATGAAATGGAAGCTTCCAAAGTTTTGTTTTCTAGTGCTAACTGCTAAAAACAACTTCCTCCTAGCCCAATTACACTCTAATCTCTAAAAACAGTACTGTAGTCATAAATTCCTGTGTTCATCTACTCAGTTTTCCCCAAAAAATCTACAACCAAATGGCCACCCCTTTGTTTAGCAATATTTTGAAATTTTAAAATGCATATATCTTTTGACCTAGCAAGTTCCACTTCTAGAACTTTCTCTTACAGATAAACTTTTCACTGAGCTAAATAGCATCTATAGGGAAGAATGTATAGCATTAACATTTTTGGGTGGATAGGGTCTTCCTCTATTGCTCTGAATGGTCTGGAACCCCTATGTAGAACATGCTGGCCTCAAATTAGCAATGATCCTACTGTCTCTGCCTACTAAATATTGGGATTATAGATATGTACCACTATACCAAACTAGCTAGTAGAATCAATGAAATTTTAACAATCAGAAACACAAACACTCATTAATAGAAAAATAGTTAAATGAATTACAGTACATCTCATAAATAAGACTATTTAATCCCAACAGTTAAAAAGAATGACATGGTTCTCTATGAACTAATTCCAAATAATCTCTAAGATACATTAATAGAAGGCAAGCCTTTGCAACTGTGTACCATACATTAAAGTTCAGATAAAAGATATATTCCCACACACTCTTGTGTGTAAGCAAACACAAAATACATAAAAACATATGCATAAACATTCAGAATAACGCACTAGACCAGTCAAATTGACAGCCAGCAGGATACTGGTTTAGCAAAAGATGGGCATGAAGGAAGAAAGTGGAATGTTCATCGAGCACAGAATTGTAGCTTTATTAAAAAAAATCTCAATATGGATGGCAATAATAGGTGTACAACAATCTGAACACACTAAATGGCATGGTAACCATTTTAACATAAAAGTTAACATGGCAACTTTTATGCGTATTTTGACTAAAACATATTTAATATATGCTGGATCTTGTGGTACATGTCTGTCAGTCCAGCAAGGAAGGCAGAAAGATTACAAATTTAAGGGTAGCCTGGGCAACCCAGTGAGATTTTTGTCTCAAAAAATACTTAAAAATTTAAGATTTACTGGCTTTATGTTTATGAATGTTTTGCCTGCATGTATGTATGTGTACTACATACATGTCTAGTACCTACAGAGATAAGAAAGGATTCCTTGGAACTGGAATTATGGATGGTTATGGATGCTAAGAACTAAACCTGTGTTCTCTGCAAGAGCAACAAGTGCTCTGAATCACTGAGCCATCTCTCTGGCTTCTTTAAACACACTTTAAAAAGGGCCAGAGCCCTTATAGCCTTAGCTGACCTAGAGGTCTGTCTCTCTGCCTTCCAAGTACTAGGACTAAAAGTGTGTGCTACTACACCTGGCTCTTTGAAAAATCCAACACTCACTCTTCTACACTCTTGCCATTTTATCAGAAACCTGTTTTTGTGAAGATCTGTTGGGTTCAAGTCTTGTGAAAGCACTGTAGCCCACATCCACCAAGGAGAAAATGCCAGTTCTAGGTCTTAGCAATGCCCCTAGATCAAAAAAGCAGGTACTCAAAACAGGTGAATGAATAAATGCTAGCTGAAAGGACCACCATCAAATTCCCCAAATTTCAGGAAAAACAAAACACAGCTTTACAAAGAAAATAGGAAAAATGTGAGAGATACTTTGTTTATCTAAAGAAAACAGCATTTGATAAATTTGGAAATCTAATGACTAGTTCACCCAATGACTAAGACAAAAACCAAGTGTTTTCTAGAAACCATCCCATCACCAAACAAAATACAAAAATCAGTATTGTTGAAAACACAGGGCAACTTTAAGAGGGAAGCAGGTAATAGAACACATATGACATGAAACCTCTTGGGCCTTCTACAGACAGGACTAGCAGGCCAAGGCAGGAGAACAGGAAAGGGAAAAGGGAAGAATGAGCAACAGAACAGAAATTACATATGAGAATACATAATGAAACCATCATTTTGTAAGCTAATTTAAGAAAAAAAAACTATCTAAGGGCTAGAGAGACATAAATAGGCATGACACCAATTCTAATGATCCCTGAGTCTCTTTAGTCTAAAGCGTACACACACAGATGAGAGAGGAGGGANTTCATTTATTAATTTTTTTTCAAGACATGGTGTCTCTGTAGCCTTGGTGCCTGGTGCCTGTCCTGGAACTAGCTCTTGTAGGCCAGGCTGGCCTCAAACTCAGAGATCCACCTGCCTCTGCCTCCCTAGTGCGCTAGGATTAAAGGCGTGTGCCACCAATGCCCAGTTTTTTTTAATGGGGGGAAGAGAATTTAAAAAACAAATTTAAAAAGGAATGTGAAACCCATGAACTTATGGTGTACATTAAATATGTATATATTATAAATACACCAGTCTTTTCAGAAAGAAAATAAAAGTGAATATCACGTAACTCTGAGTAGAAAGAAAACTTTTATGTGTGTTTTGCCTGCATGTAAGTTTATTCCCATGTGCATGCCTGATGCCTGTGAAGGCCAGAAGAGACTGATCCCCTGCAACAGTAGTTATGCCTGGTTGTGAACTATGGGAACTGAATCTAGCCCCTTTGCAAAAGCAGTAAGTTTTTTTTTTGAGACAGGGTTTCTATGTATCCCTGGTTGTCCTGAAACTCTGTAGATCGAACTCACAGAGATCCACTTGCCTCTGCCTCCTGAGTGCTGGAATATAAGGCATGCACCACCACTGCCTGGCCATGCAGCAAGTTTCCTTATGTTCTTAACCACTAAAATATCCCTGTAGCCCTCAGAAAACACTTTCTAAAAGCAAAATAAATCCTAAATACTTATAGTGAGTACATATTACACATGTGTGTACTACAGTGTATATGTGTAGGTCCAAGGACAACTTGCAGAAGATGGTTCTCTTCTACTACATGGCTCTGGGGATCAAATTCAGGTCATTAGGCTTGGTGGACGTATCTTTAGCCAATCACTGGGCTGCCTGAGATTTTATATAGTAGAAAGACAAGCAGTATCAAAAACCATGACAGAGTAGGAAAATATCTGTACCATGACAAAGAGTTAAAATCTTTAATATATTAAGAGTTCTTAGAAAGATTAGGTATTTAGTTCAGTGGCTCTAGAAAGTACAAGGCCCTGGTTTCTTAAAGACCCACTTAAAAAGAAGTATCTTGGGGATCTAGAGAGATGGTTTAGCAGCTAAAAGCACTTGCTGTTCTTGCAGAGGACCTGTGTTCAGTTTTTAGCACTCATGTGACATGGCTTACAAATGTTCATATCTGTAGCTCCAAGAGGATCTAACTCTGGCCTCTGCAGGTACCTGCACTCATATGCACACATATCCCTAATGACACAAACAGGAAGACACACTCACACAGAATTAAAAAAAATAAAAATACTGTGATGGAATAATGAATACAGAAAATGAACACAAAATTTTACATAGGCCAGATACAAATGGCCAATGATTACTGAGTTTCAACTTTATTAATGATGAAAAGAGAACTGATTTAAAACATCTATCTTAATTATAAAGCCCAAGAACTGAGACAGCCATTTCTACCAGTACCTTTAAGTCTAGGCAGCCATTCTTCAAAATGACTAGCTCACAAAGTTCTTCTACAAAGTTTTATCATTTTGTTTTTTGAGACAGGATCTTGCTATGGTAGCCTTGGCTGTCCTGGAAATAGCTATGTAAACTAGACTGGCCTCAAACTCACAAAGATCCATCTACCTGCCTCTGCTTCCCAAGTACTGAGATTAAAGTGGTATACCACCATGCCTGACAACTTTTTTTAAAGGAGAAAATATATGATATTCTTTACAAGTAAAACAAATTCTATTGTTCAAACTCTTATGTTTGTTTTTCTCATTTATAAGTAAGTAATGTTTTTAATAAAAAATTATCCACCTTCTCTATATTTCTTTGTAAAAATGTGTAGTGTCATTATTACCTTTTTCATAAAGGCATTTTCAAACTGAGAAAAATACTATAAAAAACCACAGACCACTCCCAGTTCAACGTCTACCAGAAGAAACCCATCTTTGCTGCTATTACATTTAGTCTGCACAATTCCAGAGACAAAGCACCAGCCATATAACTCCCACCAGCATAAATATGTGGAACACAAAGAATAGTCAGCCAGGTCTGGAGCATGCCCTATCATAGTAAGTAGAATGACAACTAAAGTCACAGGATCAAGAGCAGAACCAAACCTGGGACCTGGAGGCAGTGCTATGATCTTCATTTCCTTCTATTCTCCTCCACCTAAAACTAACTCCCCCAGATAAATAGGCTATTGAGTATGAGGTAATGTGTATGTACACAATAGCTTTATGAAGTGTAATAAATACTAGATACACAGAAAAGGCTACTTGGGGGTCTGGGCTGGAATCACAATGCAGCATGTGTGAACAGTCAACATTTTCTTTTGTAGAAAATGGGAAAAATTTAAATAGAATTATCTGTTTCGTCTCATAGAAATTCAGGTGACAAAAATCAAATGTGGAATAACCACTGATTAAAAAAAAACTTGAGGTATTTGTGCCTGATAATGGATGAGAAATTACAGAACAATTCACTCCAACAAAACTAAAGTCAACACAATGGTACCACAGTGCAGCTGCCACCTAAATATTAGGTCTACAATTACTTGGCTCTCCAACTTTCCCAAAAGCACTTATTCTGCTCTAGAATCACAAAAGCTGCACATATATCTGAGTGCACTCCATCACAGGAGCACAGAAAGCAAGCACCATTAGCTACAGTTTCCACTGTTCTGTTGACACTTTCAGAAGGATACCCTTCTAGGAGACCAAATACCACTTCCTGTATCTGAAAATGCAGTACACCACCAGTAAGACATTTAGCCCAAACCAAAGCAAAGAAAGTTATCATGCTGAAGACCACTAGATAAGAGCAGCAGCATAGGTGAAGAGCTCAGGACAAGCGCTCTCCTGCTTCAAGGTGAATTGAAGCTGCAGATCACCAGTTCCAGCTCTAATCTGACACCCACCCCCAGATGACATTGTGACTACCAAGTAACTCTACCCAGACTGAACTGACCTTTCAGGGCTCAGGGAAGTGACTTTTTTTTATTATATGGCACAGTTTGGCCCAGTTATGTTTTTCATCTTTGGGGTACTTTTATACTGTCCAAGAGTAGTATATCTTTTTTTCCTTTTTTTGTTTTGTTTTAAAAACAGATGGCCAAACCAGGACATATACTAAAAAAAAAAAAAGGAAGGTTACTTACCTGAGCCCTAACATCCCAGCTACCATGGAATCCTGTTGGAGCTGGTCTACAGAAGCAAGGTGTATTCTGGGGAGTCACATGTCACATCAAAGCAGGAACTGGTGAGTCTGTATTTTTATGGAGCCTAAAACAAAGAAAATCGTAAGTTGAAAGTCCCCATTGAGCTGCACTTTTTTCCCAAGGCTTTTGGGACATTTTGAAGATAATCATAGACAAAGTACTATGTTACTTCCCAGCTCATCTAGTTAGAAGCAAAGAATAAACTGCAAATTACTGCCACGTGACACAGAATGCTAAAATAAAAACAAGATTTATGCACGTCAGAATCAACACTATCAAAGGTCTTGACACCTGTGGGGAACACTTTGAAACTACAATGCAGACCACAAGTGGTGATTTCTGGTATTTCTTCTACCACATCATACAAGAAAAGTCAAAGATAGAATGTGTTCAAGACTTTAGGCAACATCAGAACATCACCACAAAAAAACACACCAAATCCAAATGCCAAGTCTCTCTTTTGCTTCCAGAAGTCAAAGCTGCAAGGAACTGTTCTAATATCACACAATTTCACCTTGATATAAAAGACAAAAAGCACCAGGAGAGCCAAAGCTATCATCCAAAATAGAGAAATCCATCTCTAACCAATTACATTAAGCCTCTCAAATCAGTAAATCTCAATGTCTATAACACATTGTATTAATGGGTCTTTCGATTTTTTTGCTATTTTTCTTAAATTCTTTTTAAGATTTTATTTATTGTTATTTTATATGTATGAACATTTCTCTAAATGCATGTCTGTGTACCACCACCTGCATGAAGTGCTTGCTGAAGCCAGTAGAGGCCATCATATCCCCTGGAACTGGAGTTATAAGTGAGCCTCTATGAAGGTAGTAGAAATTGAACCTTGGTCTTCTGTTAGAGTAGCCAGTGTTCTTAACCACTGAGCCATCTCTCCAGTCCCTGTTGTTGCTTTTTTAGGCAGTTCTGTTATATAGTTCAGGGTGTCCTCAAACTCAGATCTTCCTGCTTCAGCCTGTCTTGTTTTTGAACACATGTTCAAATACGGATATTGCCATCAAGATAAACCATTATTTCCTTGTTAAAACCTAAATTGTGCCATATTAGCTAACAGATACCTTGCTCTCCCAGCAAAGATATCACTAATAGAAAAGCTTACATTATACAACTTAACTATTACAGTCACTCATGGAGTCAAATCCAGATGAAGGGCAACAGCAACCAAGTCCTTGGCAGCTGACTACCAGTTCCCTAGATGATGCCTACAGTTATCTTTGAAGGCTCAGTAAAACCTCTCAATTCCCATAATTTCCTTAAGTCATAGAATTAAGTCATGGAACACTTTGAAATTCCCAAAGTTAATATTTTGTGAATACCCGCCTAATAAAAATCAAACCAATACCTTATTTAGGAAGGCCTGCAAAGTCACAAGTTCTCAAGAACAGTTTTATCTACATGCAATTTTACTCGTGTTTTTTGTTTGTTTTTGTTTTTTTTTTTGGTAGTGTTGGAAGTGAAATCAGTGACCTCCAGGTGCAAAGCAAACACTACTACTGACTAAGCCATGTTTCATTAGGAGCTGAACTAAGCTTTACTCTAAGCTCTTAAAAAGTTTGAGATCTTTAACTTAAGATTTCACAGGGAAAAAAGTTAAAAATGAGTATAATTAGGTGAAAATCCAACATGCTATAATACCTCCAGCCAAGATAAGCACATTTTTACCAAGGCTTGGTCAATAACAAGAGTCCAGACAACTATAGTACTGGCAAAGAGGTACCACATGCTAGCAGAGTGCCAAGAAGAAGGTTAAAACGCCAATGTTTACTCTGGTTATACTGTCCCCTTTAACATGGGAATAGGCATGTCTGCCTTCGCTCAGAGTCTTGCTATCAACTCAGTCATCCCACATACTAATCGAGTAGTTAAGCCATCACACACAAATCAAACTTTCAATGGAAAATGTTACTTGAAAGATAAAAGCAGAAGAAAATTGTGGAGATGAGAAGAGCACACACATCTTCTGTATAAGCAAGCCCCAGAAGAAGGGAACCATTGACATTAGTCCTTCCTGAAATGATGAGTAGGCAGTGCTGATTGGATAACAGCAGAGTGACTACAAAAGGCTGTGATAGGCACTGTTCTCTACCCAACAAAAAGATAGTTTCTGTCAGCCACATAGCCTAGTCTGCACAGGTGTTACCAGAGCAGGTGAAGAAAATGAGGTACTTTGCCACTTCCCTGGAATTCTCCAGTAGAGGCTGTGCTTAAAACATTGCTTACTACAAATGTCATTGTCCACGATTCTCTGTTTCCCAGAAGTAACTCAAACAGCCTGGTGATAAACTGTTCTTAGCCAATTAAAAGATTATCACTGACAGTCACCTTTAGGAAACATAAAAGGTTCCAGGATACACAGTTTACCATGCAAACAAGTTAACAAGTTTACCACTGCTGTTCTTTATTCTAGGTTAAAGAAACAAACTTCTCAGGAGTGCTTGGGTGGAGTTGGGGCACTGGCACATGGGACTGTAGTCGGTTTTTCTTTCAAACTCCATAGCTTTGCCTCCCTGCCCCCAGTAGATTAGGCCTCATAGAAGCAGATCAGGCAGAGGGAACAACTCTATCTGGAAAATATAAACACAGATTGCAAAAATGGATCATAACCTTCCAAAATCGTTGTGGTCTATGTGGTGCCCCAGATGTACCTCAGGATTCAAACAGCATGAAAGAAAGAGTAGAAAGCTAGGGATGTAGCTCAGTGGTCGGGTGATTGCCTAGCATGCACAAGGTCCTGGGTTTGACCACCAGTACAACAATAACAAAAAAGAAAAAATTCTCAGAGTACAACTGACTCCATGATGCTTTCTTCCTAAGTGAAACAAGGATCTGCTACTGTAGCTTTAAAACATTTAAGGCACATTCTCATGGAAAGGAAATAGGAATATCTGATAGATCAATGTTAGCAAGAAAGCCATACAGATTCTTCAAACTCTTAGGATACACAAACTCAACTCTCAAGGACACACTAACTTCAGATGTCACCAGGCACTTTGGAAGTTGCTTACACTGTTTGGAGAGCTAGAGGTACAACAAATAGCTAACTGGAAGGGCACCTGAAGGAAGCACACACGTTGCAGAATATGAAAATAAACTAAAGATTCCAACTCTGAGTTCAGGCTCAAATGTACAACCCTTGGAATCTTTGACAAGCAAGGCTTGCGTGTGTTAGTGAAACTGAATGAGCTCTGTTGATCAGCTGCTCGGCTGCCCTGCCATGAATGGGTCATGTGCATCAACTCATTTTAGATCAGTTGTACTTCTAAACTGTTTGGATTCTTTAAGGTTCTGACATATCCAGGTAAATAAATAAAAGCAAGTGTTTCCTACGCTTTCTGCATAAGAACTGAAGTTAAAAAAAAACCAAAAGCCCATAAATAAATGTATTTTTCCAAATCCTTGGTGGAAATTACCCAAAGGCCTAAACAATCCAGACTTTATCTTTTTATAGAGATCCAGCATATTTCCAAGGACCCCAGAGGTCAGCTTAATCATGCTATTAATTGAAACTGATATTCACATGACAATTCCAATCACGGACTCAAAATTCTCTTCTACAGTAATAATTACCTATTAGTACAATTTTACTACCCAGGCCCAAATTGGCTTCATTTATATAGCATAATAAAATACTTAGAACTTGTGAGAGTTCTACAACATTTCAGCCACCTAGCACTATAAATTAGTCCATTATGTTTCATGATCACCATCAACCATCCTTTATTTGATCCTGTTGTCTCACTGTTTGGGGTAATGATTCCCAACACTGGAGACAACATGCAAATGGCTCAATAGAGTCCATTTGTGTTCCTGGAAAAATAACCAGAAGCACATTTCTGCCTGACCATGAGTCAGGAATATCAATTTTGTGGTGGAGCCCATTTTTCTGTGATCAACCCATACCCAAACACACAAGGAACTAGCACAGAGTTACTCCTAGCAAGCTTTACTCTTCAGGGGTCCATACGTAACAATGTCATACAGAGTCTTTCTTGTGAGAGCAATATTTTTAGACTCCATAATGGCTTTAAACCTTCAGTGCAAAAACCTCAGAAATATTCTCAAATAAAAGTCACCTGTGTTTTATTTTAAATGATTTGACTATAATCAAACTAAAGAGAATGAACTTTTAGAGATAACCTACAGGAGTCACAATGATGTGATGAACTTGCCCCATCTGGTACTGGCGATCCTGAATGCTCCAGGACGAAGAAAGCCCGTAACATACAATGTCCCATTCCACTTATGTAACTGGATGATCGCTGGCGAAGGAGGGGGGTGGGGTGGGAAGACGCTCATATTCCGAAGCCACAGCACAGCACCCCCAAAGAACCAGAGCACCCTGAGGGCATGGTCTCAGGAAGAGCTTCAGGTGCTGAGGAACACACAGTCCCCTTCCCACGGTTCCTGATGAGAACTATAACCATCTCTTTAGATGAGTTGTGGGACCCAGAACATAATGTCTAGTCCTTTATGTGGGTGGACAATAACCCCCACCTACTTGTTCCTGCCAAATGGGGAATGGAGCCAGAGAACCGACTCGCTTACAGCGGGGGCAAAGTCATGGAATGGGTGAGGAGGAGGGGGGAGCAAAGCCTGGAGATGGGGGTAAGAGCTCAGAAGCCCTTGTGGCGCACTCTCCCAACGGGAGGTGGACTGCGCACGCGCGGGGTGTGTGTGTGTGTGTGTGTGTGTGTACGCGCGTGTGTGTGCGCGCGCGTGTGTGTAAATGAGAGAGAAAGAGAGGGGGAGAGAGAGGGAGGGAGAGAGAGAGTGAATATATGTGTGTGTGTGTGTTGGGGGGGTGCAA
>LOEQ01003956.1:17277-32464 GCA_001685075.1 Bramus lutescens
GAGAGAGAGAGAGAGAGAGAGAGAGAGAGAGAGAGAGAGAGAGAGAGACCACATGGTAAGGGGAACAAGAATAATAAGAAAAAAGCAACTTTTCAAATCAGAAAGGTAGAATTGACAAACACTAAAGTGAAAAACAGGCATCTGCTGAGAAAGGAAAGAATGGAAAGCAAATAAAATCAGCAATTACGAGCTTGAGTTCCTTAAAACTGAGGCTGAAAATCCCTGTGGCTGGAGGTGAGCCCAGCACATCCAGTGGCTAAAGGCATCACTGCTGGTAGAAGGCCTGTTTGGAGACTGGCAGACCACTCCTACATGAAGTTGTTTTCACCTCTCCCAGCCTAGGTCTGCAGCGTGGCTCCTGCTATGCTGCCCTAGGCAGGAACTTCCTTTGCCATCGCCCATATCTCCCTCCATGGACCTCTGAGAAGAGCCTGGTACCATCTTCTCTGGAAGATCAGACTCAGCACTCCTCCTTCCGTCCCCAACAAGACCCAGATACCCAGTTTCTCTGCTAGTTCCTTTCTCACCGATCTACTGGCACATTCACTGTCTATTTACGACACTGAGGCTTGGGCTGGAGAGATAACTTAGCCATTAAAGTACTTGCCTTGAAAGCAGATCTGAGGTTAATCTCCAGAGCCCACATTACAAAATGCTGGGCATGGTGGGGCACACTGGTAATCTCAGTAATGAGGAGGTAAAGCTAGCTGGATCCCTAGGGTTTGGTGCCCAGCCAGTCTAACCTACTTTATAAGTTCTAGGTCAGTAAGAAACAGCATCTTAGATTAGGTGAACAGCTCCCAAGGAACCACACAGGAGGCCATTCTCAGACCTCCTTTATGTGTGTGAATATGCGCGCACATACCCACACATTTACATGCATGGGCACCAGACATGTACCCGCACCTGTCCACTCATGAGCGCACACAGGCTGGAGAGATGACAAAGGATCTGTTATATAGTGAATGCTGTATCTTCTGAGTCCTTCTGTACCAAAGACCCTGTGGAGCAGAAACTAAGTATAGCATGACAGTACCTGTGAGGTGCTGGTCTGGTCTGATAGCATGTTTTTCATGATTTCCAAGAAATACCTGACTTTCTTCTGCTTACAAAAAGGCAAAGGGTGAAAAGACCCAACTGAGTAAAACCTAAATTTGTCAAAAAAAAGTCAAGTATTTGCATCTAATCTCTTGACAGTAGACATGAGTGCTATGAACATAAACAAAGGAGAGATGTCCTTCCTATAGTCAAGGATGCTGCAGTGGTCAGTTTTCTTATTTCTGTGACAGGATGTTCCACAGAACAAAGTGAGAAAGTGTCTGTTTGACTCACTGTTTGCGGGAGCAGTCCGTGGTTGGGGGAAGGCCTGCCAGCAGGAGCATGAGGCAACTAGCCACCTCGTGCCCACAGTCAGGAAGCTGAGGGACGGCGCTCAGCTCTCTTTGTCCTATCTGTGCAGTCCACAGAATGATGCTGCTCAGGACAGGTGAGGCTTTCCACTTCAGCTAGCCCAGTCTAGAAACTCCTTCAAAGACATGCCAAGAGATGTGTCTCCAAGGTGACTCTAAAGCCTGTCAAGTTGATGATCAAGATTAACCATCACAGATGCACTGTGCTGACAGGAGAGCATCCTCAAGTCATCTAAGTGCCCAGGGAAAATGTCTCCAGGTACTGGTACATGTTATCTCTAACATTAATGTGTGATCAACATAGTCTTTAAAACATCCCTGGGTGGAAACCATTTCAGTGATGAAGAAACCAAGGCCTAAGAATAATGAGGATAATAATACCACATAAACCCACATGTCTTTCTACAAGTTAAAAAAAAAAGAGAGAGAGAGAAAGGTCTGTTTGGTTTACAATTCTGAAAGTTGATGAAGTTTTGCTTTTGTTTCAGTTTTGCTTTGGCTTTTGTTGTATTTAGAGCTCAACCTCATACAAGTCAGGAAAATACTCTACTATTGAGCTACAGCCTCAAATCAAGGTGAATGGCTTGATGATAGGTTCCACCTCCTGCCTACCTCACAATGTGGTAGATGACATCATGGTAGGGTCTCTCAGGAGAGGGAGAGATCAGTTTAATGGTGAAAGAGGAAGATAAAGGGATTCTAGTAGCAATAATGCTCTTTTGAAATAACCCACTCTTTAGGGAACCGATGGGGATCTGGTAAGAATGTATTCCATTGTCATCCAAGGGCAGCGCACCAATAACCTCGTAAACTTCCACTAGGTTCTGTATCTTAAAAGTCCGACTACCTCAATACCACCACACTCAGAACCAAGCTTCCAGCCCACACAACTTATGAAGATACATCCAAACTGTATCTAAACCTGTACATGCATCAGTATCATTGAGAATTCTCTTGGCATCTCATATGACAGTGGCCATCGAATATTGCTCATCTTGTCTCATGATTGATGAACGGGGGCGAAGATATTCAGTAACGCTTTATTTTCTCCACAGAGCTCAGCACAGTAGCCTGGTTGCAGCCGTAAGTGTTCTGGAGCCCCGAGGTTCAGGGACAATTCGAGAAAAGGAGGCAGGAGATGGATGGTGTCTTCTGGGCACTTCAGGACCACTGTGCTCAACATCACACGGCTGCTGTGGTGCCAGTCACTACTCCAGCATGGATGAGGGTAGGGCTGCTATAGTTGATGTTAATTTTCTTTAAGGCCATGGCCAAAGGTAGATTGACTCTGTTCCTATGGATGATCCCAACCCCATGAGTATTTGGGCAGCACAGACTGGACTCAGTATTTCATTAAAAAAAAAGAAGAAGAAGAGGAAAACATGGTATTAGGAATGTTGGAAGAGCATTTAGAGAGACTTAAGGGATAATTGGGGTGAATATGGTAAAAATATGTTGTATGTGTCATGAAATTCTGAAAGAATTTATAAAAATACTAAATTTAAAAATAAATGCTCAGGAAATGTAAAGAGAAGCAACACGAAACTAGAGGACATAGAACAGAGGCCGATACATATACAAGGAATGTGGCTCTGTCATCCTCACTGTGTGTCACATACAGAGGGAACCAAAGGAGCACCTTGGAATTCTCTCTGGTCCCAGGAACTAGTATTCTGGCTGGGTTCAAGCCATATGTCACATCGTGTGGTTTATCAGCAAATCCATAGATTCCAGAAGCCATGCCTCCATCCTCGTCCTCCGACAGTCCCTAAGAATAAGTTTGCAGAATGCATAGCCTACAGCTACAAGGACGGTGTCTTTATCACTGTTTCGTGTCCTCTTCTTGACAAGCATTAGGTGGCTGCTCGAAAAGTAACTTGTGTTAAGTGAAGGGAGTGTTGATCAGTTTCTTCAGGAGGGTGAGAAAAATGATGTGGGTGGTTGAGGAGAAAATAGAAAAATATGTAAAGTAGACAGAGACAAACACAAAACCAGTATGAGAAAAAGCTAGCAAAAGCTTAGCTGGCAAAATCTAGGGAAGAAATTCTGTATCTAATATGAAGGTGGGGAGGATATACGCAAGATAATATCCTATTAATGTACTCATCCGTCATAATTGAAAATTGGAATTACAAAGAAAAGTCCTTTTGTCTAATTTTTAGTGAAAAAGGATGATGGTGCAGAATTCCACAAACCCCAATGTAATCTATTTAAGCCTCATCTAAAGACCAGGAACAAATATCCTAGACTGTTAATTGCAGCTTTGTCTAAGTGCTGGGTTTGTGAAACACTGTTTTCTGTTTTCTTTGTTCTTTGAATTCAAAATTACTATGGCCAGGCTGGGGAGACAGCTTCACGAGGAAAACCCATGCTATGCAAATGTGAGGAGCTGAGTATGAATCTCCAGACCCCACATAAATATGAGTATGCTCATGTGTCTGCATCCCAGTGCTCCAAAGGCAACCTGGGAGGGGGAGATGTGGAGTCCCCAGAAGCTCATGGGCGACTTAGCTTCCACACTCGGCAGTGAACAATAAGAAGCCCTTCTCAAAGAAAGTTCAAGGACATCTGAGGTTGTCCTCTGACCCCTAAACATATACCATTGCCAATGTATGCTTCCACTCACACACATAGACACATATGCTTGCATGCACATATATCATACCTATACATACACACACAAAGATTCCACATCTCTAAGCAACCTCTATCTGGAGAAAGTAATGAATTTACAAACTGCATAACATGCTCACATTTATGAAAGTATTTTCTAGAGATGCACAATAACTTCTGGGGTTTGTATACTTCAGTGAACAAGCCGTGACAGATCGGCCTTTCTCTTTCCTGACTTTGACGAACTGAACACATATAGACACTCTGTTGGAAGACCTGTGTGTGAGTCTGTACAACTACCCTGTAATTCATTGATCACTGGTGTGTTGATCATAAGTATATATTGAAAATATATGAAAATTGAAACTGTATAAAGCATATACTGAAAAAATTGAGTTAGTGGGTGGGTGGAATGAACTAAAGGGAATAAAATGGGACAAAGTTACTATGTTCCAGAAAGTTCAAAGGACGTTATAGATAGAGAGAAGCCAGGGAAACCTTGGCAAAAATAAATCATTTCTCTACAATGGACAAAGAGTTTGAGAAACAGGAAAATGGAAAATGCTGTAGGGTCCTTTTGCTTTCTCTTCCATATATACTCAGGTACAGACATGCATGCACTCACTCACATGGCACACAGGCACACACACACACAGACATATACACACACATATATATACATGAATGCGCACATACACACAAGCACACACACAGAGAGGCAAACACACACAGGCATATGTGCACACATTATACACAAATGCACACATACACACAAGCATACACACACACACACACATACACACATACCTCTCTCCCCCCAAGACTGGCTTATGAGCTGTCTAGCCCCAAGCGATGCTGCAGCAAAGCATCATCCTTGGGTGTGTTAAAGACAGTCAAGACTTTAGCCAAAACTGGCTAAAATGAAGCAAAGTTTTGAGAAGAAATATCTATTTTTAGACCTTATCAGGCAGGGCTGTGTTTTGAAAAATAGGTATTTAAGATTGAATGTAATTTTTTTAATATATGAGGAAGTCACTAATTTCACAGAGAAATAAAGATCCTTGGAACTCAGATTCCTCTGAACTCTACATCAGCCTTAGCCCAGGGTGATGACTAACTCCTTTGGTGAGAAGATAATTTTATTTTAATTCTCATGCAATAGCTGAATAACTTCCATACAAATACCAAGTATCAACTTTATGAGTAAATTATTGTTCTCACTATTAGGGTGCGGTTCAGGAGAGGAGACATACTTTAGGAGCTATAAAGTCCTTGCATGTAATTTTCTTCCTAGGCCATTAGGAACATAACAATTTTTTTAAATAGCTCAATAGAACATCATGTCAGACAAGTAAAAATAGAAAACCCTAACAATGCAAACTGAGCATTGATAAAATAGAACCAGAGGGGTGAACATTTTTCTCTTTCATTTAGTTATTTTATTCCACTGAATCCAGTTAGTGATGCCCATATGTGCATGGATATAAGGTCAGCCACTGGATCATAGGCAGCCTACCAGCAGCCAATAACTATCAATAGCTTCTTAGGTGGGATGGGGTTTTGTGTGCCCCCCACGTGATGGAATGTTAGCTGGATTGATGATCTTCTATAGATCTTGTTTAGGTAAAAGCGATTGCTGTGGTCTCACGAGGGCAATGACCTTGCATGTCCTCACGATAGCTTTTCAGCAGTGGTCCTCCTTGACCTCTGGCTCATGCAGACTTTCTGACACCTGTCCCGCAATGTGCCCTGATCTCTCTCTGTGTGTGTGTGTGTGTGTGTGTGTGTGTGTGTGTGTCTATGTGCATGCATGTTAAATTTCCATTTAGGACTGAGCTCTCACATGGTTTATTCTGCAGTTTTGGCATTTGTAAGTCTCTTTATTAATCAACATTCACTGCACCAGAGAGGCCTCTCTGATGGGTGCTGAGGGCTGCATTAATCCATGTGCTTAGTACTATGTACAAGTCTGAGGAAACCGAGTTTCTCATTCCGTTGCAGGGGCAGTGCTTAGATTGTTTCACATTGCTGGATCTGAGAGAACCAAATGAGAAAGGAAAAGGTTTATGTTAGTTCAGCTCCTGGTTGGCCAGCCTCATTGCTTAAGGATCTATGGAAACCCAACATAGAGAGGAATTATGAGGTAGAGGAAGCCAGTTCACCTCACTGCCTAGTGTAAAAGAGAAAGAGAATAGGACCCAACAATCCCCTTTCAAGGTACTTATGACTGACAGACTTCCTACCAAAGAGTGGTAGATTTTCCAATGGCTGACAGAGTCCACTCTAAGACCCATCTCATACAGGTTCCACCACCTCTGAATAGTAGCAGACTAAGAACTAAGCCTTCAATATACCAGCCTTTGGAATAAAGTCAAGATCCCATGTGGTGCCCGACTTCCTGACTTTCTGTATCCACTCTCTATTCTCACCATCCCATTCCTACCTTCCTGTAGCTGTGTCATTCAGAAAGGGGAGTTTCCTGTTTCTATGCTTTTGCTCTATAGTTAAAGAAAAATTTAAAGGCAAGAAGACAAAACCAACAATTGAATGGTCTATTATTCACACCAACTAAATAAGACAAAGGCCATATTATGTTCTCTCTCTCTCTCTCTCTCTCTCTCTCTCTCTCTCTCTCTCGTGTGTGTGTGTGTGTGTGTGTGTGTGTGTGTGTGTGTCAGAGGTTGATGCCCAGTGTTTTCCTCAATCACTCTCCATGTTTGTGTATAAGACAGGGCCTCACATTGAACCTGGAGCTCACTGATTTAGCTAGGCTAGCTGACCAGCAAAACCCATGGATCGTCCTGTCTCCACCTCCTAGCCTTGAGATTACAGGTGTGCACTATTGTGCCTGGCTTTTTAAATGTGAGTTCTGGGGAACTGAACTCTGGTCCTCATGCTTGCATATCAGGCACTTTCCTGGCAGACCTATCTCTCCAGCAATTTCTTCTGCTGTTTACAGAAGCCTTTATTAGTTAACTCAGACATTCCTCAGCATGATAACTTTGACCTTAGCTGTTGAAACTTTGGGGGTAACCTTCCCAGACACATTCCTCAGCATGATGACTTTGACCTTAGCTGTCAAAACCTTGGGCGTACCCTTAGTAATTGAATATTTGTGTATTTGCATTGAATGCTTTGGATAGGCGGGCTTGCTTCTGACTTCTGTGGGAATCTGCTGATGTCAGTGTTAACTCTTTTAAACCAGAGGCTTGGAGGCAGAGAGTGACTTCCTCAAGGAAAGGCAAATAGTGAACATCCAAGTTGTTTTAATCCCATGAAGTTTATAGTTATCTAGAGCAGGCCACACACAATTGCAACAGTCAATAAAACTATTCTAGGTTTCTGCCTTTGTTATTCCTAAATGAAAATATCCTGCCTACTACAGCCCATCCTCCAAGGCTTGCTCTTAGTTCTCAAGACTGATGCCTGTCCAAGGAGGGTTGCTGACAGACTGATTAGTCCTTTGAGAATATGTCAGTTTCTTTTCTTATTGCTGCAATGAAATACCAGACAAAAGCAACAGAAAAAATTAAGGCTTTGTTATGGTTTACAGTTTGAGGGTACAGTTTGTGATGGTGGGGAAGTCACGGTGGCAGCGTCTTGAGGCAGCTGCTCACCTTGTGTCCTCAGTCAGGAAGCAGAGAGACATGAGTGCTACTGACTAGCTCGCTTCCTCCATGAGATTGCGCCCCCCCACACACATTCAGGGGAGGTCTTCCCACTTTAGTTGACTCAATCTAGAAACGCCCTCATGGATGTGCTAAGAGGTTTGTCTCCAAGGCAATCCTAGATCCTGCCATTTAAAAGTCAATGTTAACCACCATAGAGGGGTTAATGCTGCTCTCTACAGGTAGAGCAGACAGGCAAATGGTCAGGGCAGAGATATTCATGCTCTTAGGGCTATGGCATTCCTCCACTTTTTCAGGAGTCTCTCTCTCTCTCCCAGGGTTCTGCTCCTGACCATTTTCATACCCTTCACCCCTTTTAAAATGTGAGAAAGTTAATTAGACTTTGAATTTTTCTTGGCAGTCCTTTAGGTAACTGGAGACTCATGTAATAAAATCAGATTTGACAAGCAGATTTTTCTAAGCCGCCTTCTTCCCTCCCTCCCTTTCATCCCCCCTCTCTCTTTCCTTCCTTGAAACCTTCTTTCCTTTTCCTCTCTCCCACTTCCCTTTCCTCCTCTCTTTCTCTCTTGGCTATCTAATTTGTAAGGAGTCCCCTACCACCCCTTGAAATCACTGAAGCAATGAATACTTCTTCAGTAGATGAGATACCTTAGCCTAGACTCTAGATCACAACTTAGTTGGAAAAATAAACACATCGTTTTGTTGTTGTTGTTTGTTTGTTTTTCAGGCCCTTGGCTTTGGGGTTCTATGAAAGTAATAGCTGTACTGCAGATGTTGAATGCTTCTTAAGTTTTATTTATCTGGGGAGGAAATTATAATCAAGGATCTGAAGCACCCTGGCAGCAATCCCAGTTATTAATGACAGAGCTAGGACAAGAACTGGAGCCCCGGGTTTGAGGATCAACGAGGTCTATCACTCTTCCAGTGGAAAAGGAAAGCCAATGGGCATGGGCTCTGAAGAAACCTCTAATGCATCATTTACCCCGTGAGTTATTCTTCATGGATTTGGGGAGCCCATACATGCTTAGAATGGGTCTGGACTAGACCTGGACTTCATGCCCCTTGTCAACTTACGATTCATCCAGATGAATGTTACACATGGTGGAAGACGAGGCCATGGGAGGTTCTTCCTTATGGCTTGGCAATGCCAGGATAAGATACCGTAGCAACAGTCAGTCCAGGTTTAGACTCTGTACAGATGCTAATTGTTTACTAGGTTTTCAGCAGTCATGTCTGGCAGCAGTTTGGAGGCAAGGCTTTGGAACTAATCTTGTGTGCTTGGGGAATATGTAAGTTTCCTTATGAATTGGTAACAGCTGGTTATCATCAGTGCACCAGGCCAGGCACATTGGTAACCAATGAGGATGACTATGGAAGGGAGAGTCTCACTGCCCATCACAAAGGCCAGCTGTATCCCCATCACCTGAGCAGCCCTTCTATCTCTCTGCAAACTTCTTCCTCTATTGAAGGGGTGCATCGCCATCCTTCCCATCAGAGTCGTTCGTTCCTTAAGATTCCAACCTCTTCTTCCTCTTTGCAGATCTAAGGCATGGAGGATGAGAACCGTGGTTAACCATCCCATGAAAGAATTTCTTCCTGACCGCAAGAATCTTTAAGAATCTTTTCTCATTTTTATCTTGGAGAAACTGATGTGGATCAGACACAGTGGAGCTATCCTATGTAGAAGGCATTGGTATGCAGCTTATGCCCTTGCTAAATGGGATAGAGGGATATGTCTCGATTTCCTGTACATATTATATAGTTCTATAGTATGTTTGTTTACTTTGTGTGTGTGTGTGTTGACCAGACATCAACCTCAGGGTCTCCTCCTTAGCTATCCTCCACTTCATTTCTTTTGTTTTGATATGATCTCTCCGTCTCTCACTTCTCGGAGCTCAGCAATTAGGCTGGGCAGTGCCTTAGTAAGTTCACCAAATCTGCCTATTTCTGCCTCCCCAGCACTGAGATTGTAAGTGCACAACTCAAGGCCTGGCTAAACCGTCTCCTTAGTCCCAGAGTTTGTGTTTTAGAAAAACCCACTGTGTGAAAATAGGAGTCCGCTCTGTTTCCCCTCTGACTACTTGTTCTAAAACATTCCCACTAAGCTGTCGATTGGAAAATTATCAGGCACACCCTCTCCACTCCACCCTCTCCATTCCACCCTCTCCACTCCCCATCCATCCACTTTTCTCTGGTTGTGGCATCAGGCAAAGGCTCCAAGCAAGGACAAAAAGTGACTGGAAGAACCAGGGACTAGTCTGATGGCAGTGGGGACAGAGATTCACCCCTTTCGTGTGACAGGAAGTGTGTGGGGAGACCAGAAGCATTGATCGGGGCTTGGGGGTGCTGTTTGTGTGTGGATGATTCTGTCCCACACAGGAAACTTCATTGCCTGGATGCTTCTTCTGTGGAGTCATTTAGCTCACCTGGGATGAGGGATGATAGCGGCTATGCTTGTTGAGGGTGTACCTATACTACATGTCATTGTGCTAATACTCTGGATGCAGGGCCTCTCTAAATCCTCTGAAACAACACTTTAGAGAGGCTCTCCTCCCTTCACAGACCTCTGTCTCCAGAGAAGAACCACGCTGTTCCAGTTAGCAGGCTCAGGGACAGAGCTGGGACTTCGTCTGAGAGTTCCCAAAGTCCATTGGAGCTCAGAACCACAAAGCCCGCCTCATTCCCTTTCTTTCTCCTTTCTGAGAGTGAGAAGTGACCCATGAGCATCAGCCCCAGACAGTGAGCTATGCTAGGCTCCAGTTCCATCTGTGGTTCCCCATGTGACTGCAAACAAGATGCAAGGTTCACCTGCTTGACACACGAGTCCACTTGGTCTTATTTTCTTGAACTCTGTAATCAGCTCTGTCTAACATGTTCCTTGTTTCTGTGATAGCTTCAGAATGTAAATCTAGAGCTTTTTGGTCTGAGACGCTGTTTTTCTGCTTGGACCTTTCTGCAGTTTGTCTCAACTGGAGGATCTGATAGAACGAAACTACGTTTCCTTTTACGTCCTTTGGATTGCGTTTAGGCAGAATGAAAACATGCAAATTCTTTCCCCTCAGGCTTGCTCTTCTTTCCAGATCTGGAGATGAGGAAGAAGGTTGTAAAGGTTTTAGAATTAGGGGGAAATAGTCTCTCCTTTGCACCGCAGGATAATAAGTCTCCCCTGGCCCTTTTTAGCAGGGAGTCAGGGCTGGTTTGGCAGCAACACTGTGAAATCTCCCACGTCTGTCCCATATACACAGAACACAACTTCCTTTCTGGGATGCCTCATTTCTGATAATTAATAGTTTGGGGGTCATAACTTCTAAATAGTTTTTCTTGAATAAACACTCTCTTTTGGCTGATGACTCCGCCACACCCAGTTATCATACAGTGCTCCTGTCCTTGGCTTCTTCAAGGAGTTTACTTCCAACCAGTTCACTTGTGAGTAGAATTCCCAGTTTAAGCATTGCTTTGATTTTGACTTAGTCTTTTTTAATATTTATTATTTTATTTTTAATTATGTATGGGTGTGTCTGTGTGAGGGTATATGCAAGTGTGTATATTGGGGGGAGGGGTCATGCATGTCATACAGTGCCCAGGAAGTCCAGAAGAAGGCACTGGGCTCCCTGAGGCTGGAGCTATAGCCAGTGGTTAGCCACCCAATGTGAGTGCTGGGAAACTAATTCAGGTCCTCTGTAAGAGCGGTATTGCTCTTAACCACTGAGCCATTTCTCCAGAGATCCTTGTGTACTGCCCCCATAAAACCAAAAATGTAGAAGAGGTTATGGGTATTGTTGCTAGAAACTCCTTGATAACAAATCCGATTAAACTAGTTTTTATATCAAGGGCAAAATGATCCATTGTACCAGCAAGCATAACAACGAGGCATCTTTTTCTTGGGGCTCTATTTTGGGTGTTTGAATAAAACTATTATCCTAGCCTGAGTACTAGCCAGGCCCCAAGTCTGTCTGAACAGTATGCAGCTAGTCTATATGTGTTCTATCTTTTTTTTTTCAAGCCACACCCCGAGGAAACAGATACTCAGTCTTCCTCCTCATTTTCCAAATGCAATCAGGTTATTAGCTTTGACTTAATGAAGAAAATAGTTGGCAGGAATAAGCCAGGCTCAGAAACACACTGAGGAAAAGGCTGAGGATTCTGAAGAAGGTGGGGAGAAAAGAGAAAGAAGAAAAGAATCCAATATGTGCAAGTAAGCACTTTTCCTATTTCACATTAAACAGTTGGGCACCATTTGTTAAAAGAAGGGGAAAAAAAAACGTTTTCGATATTCTAAGCATACTGCTTAAACCACAAATTCTGTAAAAAATGATCAGCACAAGCCATTAACAGCTGTATGCACCCTAAACACCTTAGGCGAGAAGATAGGATACTAATGCAAAGAGCCCCTCCAAGCCATCAGTCTGCACAGGGCTCGGCTCCCGCAATTTCATAAGATAAATGCCTTGGCTGTTGTACAATGATGAAACTACAGCTGAGACGAATCTCCGTGTTTTTCACCAGTGATTTAATAAAGGGCCAGCTCGGGATAAATATGGAACGGCTACTCCGGAAGCTCTTTGAGTTTTGCGTTGAAATGTGATAGAACTTGCTTCTGTAAATTGATTGCATCCAAAGTTCTGATTTGCCCACGCATGGAAGAAAGATGTTTACTAAGTCACGGGCTGTAAACACCCCGTGTAACACATGTAAACGTCTGCAGTGTTAGAGGGAGGCTAGAGAAAGAGGCCTCCTTACGCAGAGCCTAGGGGTTTGAGATCTGGACATTGACTTTTCAGGGTCAGCAATGGCTGATGGGAAAAGGGAATGTCTGAGCTGTGCTTTCTGACATCCCTCACTTTGACTTTCTCGTAAGAACTTCTCTGTCCATCAGAAATCCCACGAGTACTGGTTTTTTATTGTTTTGTCTTAAGAGGTATTAAACATACATCCAATCAATAGTAGCTGGGGGCTGGGGAGGTAGCTTCATGGGTGCAGCGCCTCCTGTGCACGCATGAGGACATGGGTTCACAATCCTAGCTCCCATGTTCAAAATAAAAGAACCTCAGGATGTCAGTGTGCACATGCACCTAAAACCCCAGCACTGACGAGGCAGAAGTAGGAAGATCCCAGACTCACTAGCCAATTACTCTTTATGACTTGGTTTCAATGAGGGACCCTGTTTCAAAGAATAATATGGAGAGTCATAGAAGAAGACAAGAGAAATTGACCTCTGCATTGGGACACACACATACACAGTAACCAGGCAGTGAGATGGTTATATACATAAATAGCCAAAGGGCTGGACAGCTATATAAACATACTTTGTTATATTATGGACAGCTCTTTCCAAAAGTATTCTAAATAATAGATAACAAGACTTACTATAATTTTTTAAACTTTTATTCTTATTTTATGTTCATGGCTGCTTTGCCTGCATGTATATCCGTGTATCACATATTTGTGCCCAGTGTCATGAAGGCTGGAAGAAGTTGCCAGATCGGTCCCCTGGAACTGGAGTTACAGAAGGTTATGGGCTGCCAATTGAACCCAGGTTCTCTGGAAGGGCAGCCCCTGCTCTCAGTCAGTGAACCATCTCTCCAGGTTCCAGACTCACTTTAATTTCAGAGGACTTATTTAAGTCTTTCATCCAAAAGTAAGAAATATCTGTGACCCTGTTTTTGGTGAATAGAAGTAAGAAAACCTGGGAAGAAGGGAAGAAGAACTCATTTATTTCTATTTTGGGGGGCTCAAACTGTGAGTATGTGTTGTGTGTTTGGGTTCACGTGTCCATGTATCTATATGAAAGTCAGGATCATCCTTGAATGCTGTCCCTCATCGGCCATCCACCTTACTTTCTGAAACAGGCTCTCTCATTAGGACCTGGGTTGCCAATGAGATAAGGCTGTCTGGCAAGGGAGTTCAGGGATTCTGTCCCTGCCTTCCCAGCACTGGGATCACAGATCTGCACCACCATGCCTAGCTTTTCATGTGAGTGCTAGGCATCAAACTCAGATCTTTATGCTTGGTGAAGCAAGTACTTCACCTAGGATGGCGCCCTTTTCCCAGCCCACTGGGACCTATAGTTTTGACAGTTGAGTCTAAGGAGGTGGACTAACCCCATCTCAAGTGACTGATAGGTTTTGTTGGGGAAAAGGGGGCACATGCATGATTGTCAGTGTTCTACCAAGCAACATCACAGAATGTCAAGAGCAGGTTTTATCTAGGGGCTGGCCATGGTTGATGCCTAAGGTTATGGAAACTGAGTCCGGCAGTACTGCAGCTGTGTGTGTCTGAAGCCCACTGGCCTGTCCTCTGCCCAGGGGTCTCTCTGACTTTAATTACGTCCTCCTTGGCTGAATTCACAGGTGGCTTTCCATGGAGGAGGTTGTCCCCTCTCCCCACAGCCCGGCTGGCTGCTCATTTCCTCAGTGGCTTAGCAGGGCCACGATGAAACAGAAGCTGGTGACTTCTCTGTTCTTTACACAACCTGGTGTTAGAGGTTGACCTTTCACCCCTGGAGATTTGGAGGATTAAGGCTGCTTTTAAGTCCCGCTCTGGTGACTAATCCACCACTTTGACTGGGTGTTATGTAAGCATTTCCTGCCTTACCCTTTAAATCCTGCAAACATAATAAAAGAGCGGATAACCTTTACCTTCGGATTTCACTACTGTCTTTTGCGCCGTGGCATCAGCCATGGAAGGATCCAGAAACAGAAAGCTAATAAGTGATAGCCTCATTTCTTTTTCTTTTTTGCCCTGGGACATGTAACAAACATTACAATATTTAATATATTCGGGTCAGATAGTTGTAGGGGAACACCAAAAGCTTCAGACTGGGCAAACAGTGGTCCCCCTTCCCTCTAACTGCATATATTTCCCCACAAAACAATGAAGCAGATGGTATCGGGTGTTTCCTCCCTTCCTCTTTTAAACAAATTAGAACCAATAAGACCCAAATGATGGGTGAAAAGCTAGGCTGAGAGTAACACAGGCTTTGACTCTTGCTGTCTAGGTCCTGTATCATCTTGGTTTTAACCCAAACAGTGAATCTCGAACTAAACATTCCTGTTTTCTGTCTGCCTTCACCTGGTCAGAGAGCACTCCTGAAAGCTTCTCCTTAGGAAAAGAGTCATAGAATTAACACAGAGATGCCTGTCCACCCCCGTGGCCTCGGGAGTTGCCCCCAGATTTCTGCTGAGCGTGTCCCTGGCACATAGCTGTTCTTGTCGTGGGAGTAGTTATACCACCAGAGTCATGATCTGGCCATCTTGAAAACGTTCTAAGAGAGAGGTCTGTGGGGCCTGAGGAAGACAGTTCAGTTGATAGGGTGTTGTTTGGAAAGAGGACCTGAGTTGGACCCCCAGGACCTATGTAAGAAGCCAGGAATCGTGGTGCACATTTGTAATCCCAGTGCTGAGAAAGTGGAGACAGAAGGACCCCTGGGGCTCGCTACCCCGACAGCCTTCTTGGTGAGTTCTATGCTAAGGTGAGACCCTGTTCATAAAAGAAAGAAAGAAAGAAAGAAAGAAAGAAAGAAAGAAAGAAAGAAAG
>LOEQ01003956.1:32479-43389 GCA_001685075.1 Bramus lutescens
AGAAAGAAAGAAAGAAAGAAAGAAAGAAAGAAAGAAAGAAAGAAAGAGGGGGTAAGGAAGGAAAGAAGAAAGGAAATAGGGAGGGGAGATAGGCTGTATCTAAGGAAAGAGTCGTCCTCCATGAGCATGTGCACGTATGTGCATACACGTGTGCATCTGCAATGCATGAACATGCATACACATAGCCATGTATGCTCTTCCACACACGTGCACATGCATGCACACACATACACACTCACACTCTCACACACACACACACACACAAAAGGGGGGACTGTGGATTAGATTAATGCCTATTTTTATTCTCAGTATTGTTTTGTGTGCACACAAGAGCACAACATGACAGACCAAACATGAACATAGCTGGAAGCAGAGGGAGGACGCTAAGTGGCTCATCCTCAGAACTACAGGTCAGAGACGGGGAAGCTGTGCGTCCAGCCCCCCTCTGACTGAGGGTCATTGTGTGTGGTCCTCACTCTGGTCCAGCCCCGCCCTGACCAAGGGTCACTGTGTGTGGTCCTCACTGTGGTCCAGCCCCCCTCTGACCAAGGGTCACTGTGTGTGGTCCTCAGTCTGGTCCAGCTCCCCTCTGACCAAGGGTCACTGTATGTGGTCCTCACTGTGGTCCAGCCCCCCTCTGACCAAGGGTCACTGTGTGTGGTCCTCACTCTGGTCCAGCCCCCCTCTGACCAAGGGTCACTGTGTGTGGTCCTCACTGTGGTCCAGCCCCCCTCTGAGGGTCACTGTGTGTGGTCCTACTGTGGTCAAGCCCCGCTCTGACAGAAGGTCACTGTGTGTGATCCTCACTCTGGTCCAGCCCCCCTCTTTCTTGAGGTGTCACTGTGGTCTTCAGTTCCTTTACCTTCAAATTGTGACAAAATCAGAGACCTTGCTTCTGACTACTGGAGGCTAGTATTATGTTTTCATGTAAAGTTAACCTACAATTAAATGTCCCCTGGAAGATTTCTAGTTGATTACTTTAAAAAAGAGATGACAGTTTGTTGAGATGGTTCATCAGGTAAGGGTGCTTGCCACCAAACCTAATAACCAGAGCTTGAGGTCAGGACTGACAGGGAGAAAGCAGTGAACCAACTCCTACAAGATGCCCTTTGACCTCTACATGTGCTCTCTATACACAATAAACGAATAATGTAATTTTTAAATTGAAAAACAATTAGAATTAACAAATAAGTACTTGTTATTCTTAAATATTGTAATCTAATTAACAATGGAGATAAGTGCCCTTTCAAATGTGTCAGGTGCTACATAAACATCTGTGGAGTGTGTATGCATGTGTGGTACATGTGTGTCCTCGAATTATACTGTGTGTGCACATATGTGGATATTCATATAGAGGTCAAAAGTTGATGTTAACCATGTTTCTCCATAGCTCGGTACCCTATTTTTTGAGAGTCTCTCCCCAAAGCTGGAGCTCATTGATTTGTAGGCTGGCTGGCTAGTCAGTCCCAGATCCCCCTTCTCTACCTCCTAGAGGCATGGGAGATTCTTTCCCAGTGCATTTAAGGGTGGGAAGACATGGAACCCAAGGCCAGGAACCTGTGGCCAAATAGCAAGCAGCTCCCCGTACTCCGTGCTGGGGATCTGATGGACTTTGGGGCATGTTTCTGACAAGTGGCATGTGCCATTCATGTCTGATGGTAAATACTTTCTCAGTGAGTCTCTTCAGAGCTTTAGTAATGTCCTGTTTATGCGGGGCACGTCCCTTCCTGTAGGTGGATGCATCACCACTTGGAGCCTATGTGAAAGCCACACGCATGTGGAAATAAACACTGCTGTTCAAGTCTTCTGGGCCCACTCCACATGCTGTGGTATCGTTGAGGGAGGGGGTCACTCAGGTGCACCCAAAGCCTCCTTGGTGCTATGCTCAGGTTTGTGCAGAGAGGAAAAGCAAATAGAAGATGGCACTGGGAGAAAGAAATAGTCCAAGGGACAGAGACCAAACATCCAGATCAATCTGAGGTCCTCAGCTTCATAGTATAGACGGCCCAGGTATGCTTAGACCTGGGCTCACACAGTCCATCACAAAGAACCCACTTGTCTCTTCTAATGGAGTTTACTATGTCCAGCACTTCTCCAGATCCACTAGATTAAAAAGAAAGGAAAAGGCAAGTAATTTTTTTTGAAGCAAGTTCACATATATCCCAAGCTGACCTTGCTACAGAACCAAGGATGATTTCTGATTTGAAATTATCTTCCTGCTTCCACCTCCAGAATGTTGAGATTACAGGTATGTGCAACCATCTGGGTTTATAGGGCTCCTAAGATCAGAGCCAGGCTCAATACATAATAGACTAGCATTCCACCAACTAAGTATATCAACACTCAATATAAATATTTTATTTGGAAAATAGGAAAGTGAAGACCTCCCATGCCCATTTCTCAAAGCTTTTCTGAAGAACACATGAAGAGGAATGGTCAGATATTGCAAGTTCTTAAACATTGTAACATCAGGAAACTCTCAGGTGATTATAAATTCTATGAAGGCAGAGACTGCTCCGTCGATAAAAGGCTCTATAATAGTAACTGATTCTGATTTGGGGTTTGCTGGATATTTGGTTAACAAGGAAACAAATATTTGTGCAATGCTAAATTATTATAGCTTAGCAAAAAATTGTGATTTGGGGTATACCTACAACTGAGATACCATAAAAACAAGGCTTTTTCTGGGGAGACATGAACAAACATCTATTCACCTCAGACAGAGCACTGGGGACGGAAAGAAATGATTCACCCAACTTTGTGAAGCAAGATTGCTTATAGGAGAGTGGATAAGGGGTTACGCCTCCAGGACCATGGAATATTCAAAGTCAGCTGAATCACAGAAACTTGCACCCCAGCATAGGGGTCTAATGATGAAAGCTGAATTCCCAGAGCTCTCTGCATGATTTGCAGGCAGCTCAGCATGCCAGGTGGTCTCCTGCTCCTCAACAATCCTTACTGTTTATAGATTGCCTAGGAAAGACAAGGCTGTGTGATTCTTGTAAGTTCTTGGGAATTTCTGAGACTTGTGAGTTTACTACTTGAGTCTCTGTGAATCTCACCATTTGGGACAGAGTATTTCTATTCAGAGGAAACGGCTACACAGCAGCCAGGTTACAGAAGTCAGCTGTGTTTTGCTAATTAACATGTCTCTAAATCACCACAGAAATTGCTGAAAGAGAAGAATGGTGCTTGCAATTGAAACAAGAAACCATTGAAATTATGATGAAATAACCTCAGCTCAGTGCATTTGGACTGAGACACAGGCAGAGATGGGGGAAGCTACAAGAAGTCTTGAGAGGTTCAGGTGAATGTCTTAGTGCTGGGAAGGAAGAACTTACTGTCTTCACCTGACTTTGTACCTCTAACCTTGTGCATAATCACAGCATGCCTGGAGACATGATTTTGCAAACTAGAAGTGATGGAAAAAATGAAAAAGAAGACACCAAAGCATCTAAAAATAAAAAATTTTAAATTCGCACACTAATGATAGCTCACTTATGATGTAGAAGGGCTTTTTTACTCATTCCAATAGCCTCAAGGTATTTTATTTTTAATCTTTTAATGGATTTAACTATTCTTTGAGACTTACTTATTTTTACTTTTTTGTGTGAGTTTTTGCCTGCATGTATGTCTGGGTAGCATGTGCAATGCCAGAGGAAGCCAGAAGAGGATGTTAGATCTCCTGGAATGAGAGTTAGAGATGGCTGTGAGCCATCAGCCAAATTCAGGTCCTCTGCAAGAGCAGCAAGTGTTCCTACTGCTAAGCTGCCTCTGCAACTCAGAATACGTCAACAATTCAAACCATAGCAATCTTGTATGTCATCTTGGGGTTGATACTATCATATACCTCATAGGCCCCAAAAATCCACCATTGGTATTCTTATTTTTTCTGAACATTTTTGTATATATGCATACATGTACACACGTGTGTGGTATATGTATGTCATGGTGTGTGTGCATATATGTGTAGAAGTGCTTAGGTGTATGTGTGTTTGGAGGCCAGAGGATGACACTGGTTGTTTTTCTGTGTTCTCCACCTGTGCATTTGAGACAGGAACTTTCATTGAACCTAGAGCTCAAGGATTCTGCTGTTTGGCAGGTGAGGCCCAGGTGTCTCTCCTGTCTTTTTTCTCATGTGTCTTTCCTAGGGTTACAGAGCACAAGCCACTAAACCCAGTGCTTCTAGGTTCTAGGAATCAAGATTCAGGCCATCATAACAGAGCAGAAAGCACATCGCCCCCAAGTCACCTCCCTGTCTCCTTCCTGGAAGTGTTCTAAGTTGTATATTTCTAACAGCAGACACATTGCTAGATTTCTCCCCACAAGAAACTCTAACTGCTGAGAATGGTAGCGGCTCGGCCTCCGTGTAGGTCCCACTTATCAGTCAGGAGAGGCAATTAAGGCCAAACGGTGCCCAGAGAAAATGGCAATGAAGAAAGGAATCGGGACTGAAGTGTTTCGTGGCACAAAAGTCTTTTCAAATTACAGCGTGAAAAGAATCAGTTCAGCCAGGTGTTGCAGTGTCCCAGGAGTCCAGGTAGAGCAATTACTGAAATAACAACAACAAAATGGATGCAAAAGAGAAAAAAAATGAAAAAGAACTTCTCTCTAAAGGCAATTCAGGAAGGGAGCTCGGCACCCTGTAAACCTGCTGTTTACACAGATCTCCCGCAAACAAAAGCATCGAGTCATGGGAAAACCGTACACTGCTCGGTCAAAGCACTCAGCATGAAGGTGACTTTTCTTGAAAGAAGCGTGCCTGATTTGGGGGCCTCTGTGGTTAGATAATTCCTTTTGTGTAAAAGCCATTTAATACGACTGTGGGTAAGAAATGGGCCTCTTCTTTACAATCCGCCTTGCTTTCTATGTATCAGAAGAGATGGATTAGTGTTTGTTAAATGTTTTTAGGAGGATCACCTGATTCGGTATATAAAAAATAAACTTTAGTCAGTTAGATCTGCAAGGCAGGGTGCTGGACCCCTTCCTTTGCACTGGAGGGGCCCCGTGGGAACTGAGAGCGACTCTACAGTGCAATGAGACCATTAGAAGATCCCCTCTGCTCTGTGCAGGTCTAGTCCTCCCCAGAGCATCCTCACCAGCAGCGACCACCCTGCTCACTGACAGCCTTCTCTGCTCAGGGGCGTGTTTGTGGAGTCCTGATAGAGATTATCTGAAAAACAAACGCGGAAGACAGCTACAAATTCCTCGGAAACTAACAACCGTCCTAATGGTGGAGAAGAGAAGGCATCTTGGCTTTCAGGGAATCCAGAATTCTGGGGCTGATCCTTAGCCCCGGGGTGTGGTTAATGTCCATTTCTAAGATTCACCTTCAGGTTCATATAACACCAACGGTGAAGAGATGCCCAAAGTTCACAGACATCTGGTTAGAGCCCCCCTTCAATCCTTGAACACACCCTTAACAATAACAAAGATTATGCTTATGCTTGGGGAGAACCTTGGAAGTTGACAAGTGTATCTCCAACTTCCGGGGAGTTTGCTGTTATTGTTTAGATTCTGTGATACTCCGCAGTCACTATTGTGAAGCCTTGCAAACTCACCTAGGAACCTGTCCTGACAGCTAACATAAGCACAAATGTGGAGATTGGTGTCCGTGGTCTGTCTCTGCAGAGGCAATGAAGGATTGCTGATGGCTATTCTCAACACCTTTGAGCTTTCTCAAGTCCGATAGCTTCAGTTTATTTTTACCTCGGTGTGGAAATTGCAACTGACTTCAGCTCTAGATATTGTGAATTAATTTCCTATGCCTGCCCCAGGGGTCCAGGGAGGAAATGGGTGCACCTGCCCCAAATCAAATGAATAATTCATACCGCATCTGGTCCAAAGGTGATAGGCAGCATAGCAATGCAGAAACAGCTGGAAACGAGATCATGGGCATCTCCCCTCACCACACACACACACACACACACACACACCACAAGGAAGCAGAAAGGCAACTGTATTTAGCTCATTATATGGTACTCATACTTGCAAGTTTGACTAGCTCAGGGTTCTGTTCCAGCCAGGGCCTTAGATGATGGTCAAAGAAGACAGGGCTCAGAAGTGGTCAAAGTTCACCTTTTTGGAATCATCAGTAGAAGCCTACAGAATGTGGCTCTGAGTACCCAAACATCCATGTTTTCCTCCCAGGTCAAGCCTGGTATTGTGAATATAAGATGCTTTGGCATGGCCACACTGAGAGTAAGCTCGATCCTTTCATGTGACAGCTGTGCCACAGTAGGAGAGTTTTACAAAGAATGTTCCACACACACTTGCTCTCTCTCTCTCTCTCTCTCTCTCTCTGTTGTTGTTCAAGCTTCTATGTGCCCTGTTGTACATGTGGAAACTAGATGCTGTCTGCCTTGTTTTTTGAGACAAGTGTCTCTCCCTGGCCTGGAGTTCATCAGGTAGGCTAGGCTAGGCTGGCTGGAAAGCCTCAGGAATCCACCTGTCTCCACCTCCCCAGTGCTAGGATTCCAAGCACCTACCACCATGTCTGGATTTTTTAAAATCAGTTCTGAGGATGGAACTCAGGTCCTCATGCTTGCTCAGAAAACACTTTGTTACCTGAGCTGTCTTACCAGGCCCCACTCTCTCTTCTTCCCCATGATGAAAGCACGGATATTTGAGGGATGGAGATCTTCATTTCTTTCCCTTGAATCCTGCCTGTGTTATAGTGAGCAATACAATATGGTAGACTGAGGGACACACAACCCCTAAGTGAAGATAATGACAGTCATTATAACATTTTAATCAATTTGTAATTATTTATTTATATATGTATAATGTGTTTTGATCAAGTCCACCACTCTTTCCCTCTCTTCCAATTTCTTCTCTATCACTACCACCACTATCAGCACTAATTACCTCCCGATTTTATGTTCTCTCACTCTCTCTCTCACACACACACACACGCACACACACACGCACATGCACATGCACAAATGTGCGCATACAAGATTAGGAGAAATACTGCCCCATTTATAATGGTTCAATTTGTAATATTTTTACTTTATATTGGTATGAAGTGATACCCACTAAACAGAATTCATTTAGTTTTTATAATTATACATATTAATGTATTTAACTTTTATACATGGCTGCAATATACTGTGAACATAATTACCCATCACCATCTCATGCCCCCCATACCTACAGACCCTGTTCCTCTTCCCTACTAGTTCCCTCCTCTTTCCGTGTCTTATTTTGTATAAACATCTTGTGCAAGCAGCTCTAGCTGTTGTGTGTTCACGGTTGTGCCATCCGTGTCTTGCAGATGGCAGTGTAGTTTTTTAATTTGGTCCTTTTTCTGAGTTGAAGCTCACTAGCAATGCTTGGCCACAGGTACAAGACCATGGAAGGAAGCAACAGCCACATTCTATGGCATTCTGCATTCAACCGACAAGAGAAGATGGCCTTTATTGCTATTTTTAAAGATCAATTTTGTTTTTTATTTTGTGTAGTTTTGTGTGTGTGCCCATGTGAGCTCATGTACACATGAGCGCAGGCGCGTGCACACACGCACACACAAGTAGAGGTGCTATTAGCGGCCATAAGAGCTGGAGTTGGCATTACAGACACAGTGAGCCACTCTATATGGGAGCTGCAGCTGAGCTCCAGTTCTTTGCAAGTACAGTACACACTGCTAACCACTGAGTCCTCTATGCTGACCTATCATCATCATTATTATTATTATCATCATTTTTAACAAAAAAGTTTTGTATTGGGTGATTTTGCCCATGTGCAGGCTTATGCAACTGTCCTAAGAACATTTAACGAAGGCAAACTAAGCTACGAGCTTCCACAGATTAGGTGTATCTAATGTATCTTTGACTTAATGATATTCTAAGTTTACAATCGGCAAAGTCATCGCACATAAATCAAGAAGCATTTGTTTCAGAGACAGCACATGTTAATTAGCTTGATCTAGCCATCCCATTGAGCAGTGGTGTTAATTGGCTGATAGTCCTTCATCATCCTAGCACAGTGAGCTCTGTCTGGTCCCCTTGCGATGCATGTCTTTGCTATCACTCTCGCTGACTTGGCCATGCTCCCTTGGCCTCCAGCAATGCTCTGAAGGCCCACATGCCAGGATCCACTAGCGGCCATGCCTATCATCTTTGACACTTGCCTCTGGAACTCCAAGGTAGAAAAACAGAGCCAGCAACAGCATCTTCATGGGTCACAAAGCAGGAAGCCTATAAATTACAGATGAGAAGAAGAAAACAGAGCTGGTCAAACCCCATCCCACCATAATTTTTCAGCATTTTTTTAATTAAGGATTTGAAAGAAACCTGTACTGTACCCTCAGGGTCTTTCGGCTTTGACACCACAAGGGCTGGGGAATTCTTCCAACAGTGGAGTCAAGCCAGCAGGATCAGGTGTTTCTCTGTGTTCTGTAGAGAGGGCAAGGATCTCACTGGGCCTTTGCAGAGCAACAGAAATGCCTGCCAGGGGGTTGGGACTGAAGGGCAAGGTCCTTCCCCTTTTCTACCAGCTGTAGTTAGGTCCCGGGGATCTAGAGTGGTTGGAAGTCACTCCCCTCTGTCTGAGCTCTGCTCATCTCTCCAGAGCCTGGCCAGCTTCACGTCTTTTCAGGCATCTTTTCTGAACACATTTGTCCTTTCTTTGCCTTCCCTTCCTCTGGGCAGCTCCTAGCAGTATCACAATGTCAACATCACACCATTGGGTGATGCAAACCAGAAGTGCTCAGAGTAAATTCTACAGAAAACTTAACCTACTATAATTCATGAACTGAAAATAAGAAAAGCCAATATAGTTCTGACTTGCCTCAAATTTTCTTTACATATTTCCAAACTCCAGCTTTACTGTGTGCGTGTGTGTGTGTGTGTGTGTGTGTGTGTGTGTGTATTTGTGTGTTAGGGTGAGGGTGCGTGAAAAGAGGCCAGGGGAAACCCTGAGTAGTTGTTGGTCAGTGCTGACTACCTTTTTGAGATGGGGTCTCTCGCTGACCTGGAGCTAGCCAAGTAGGTCAGGTTAGCTGTCTAGCAATCCCCACATATATTCCTATCTCCACTTCTTGAGTGCTGGAATTACAAAGGGTGCCAGCATGCTTACATTAGTTCTAGGGATGGGACTCAGGTCCTTATGCTTGCAAAGAGGCCTCTCCATAGCCCTCCAGTTCAACCTCTAACGGCACCCTCCTCGTATGGCTGCAGTCTTGATTGTGCTCATCCCAGGTCACGCTGCCTGGTGGGATTCCAGGGCAGTCACCGATGCCAAGGCAGAGGGAAAGGTGGTAAAAGGCAAAGCACCATGAAACAGAGCGTCACTCCCTGCTGGGCACTGACCTCCGCCTTCTTATGAGAAGACAACATCGACGGTGAGAGGAAAGGAAAGAGAGCACAGGCATCCTCTCTCATGCTTCCAGCATAGCTGCGAACCAAGAAAACCCATCAATACTTGGAACTAATGAGGAAAAACACAAATTCAAGCAATCTTGAAAGTGTGTTCCCAAGTTTTACAATGGCAGGTGTACTTGCTGTTAAATGCCAAGGAAGAGGGCTGCATTATTTGTTTGTCAGGGATTGCGAATGGTGCTGGAGGAAGAGACTGTCAGAAGGAAGAGATTGGGTGCAGTCAGGGTCCCCGGACACTCTTGAGACAGAGTCTGCTGTGCAGAGGTCAGTAGAGGCAAAGAGCATTTCCAGGCTCAGCTCATGTTCAGTGGAGGACACCTATACACCTGTTCAAAGGATCGGCAGACATGTATTAAATTTAATTGGCAGGGGCCTCCTGATTTCATTTTATTTAACCTGTACCAATGTTACTCAATTTTTATTTTTCAGCCTTAAAAAAGGATGACACACAAAACCAGGAAGAGAAGCTTGTGCTGTGTGACAAAACCTTCCCAGGGAGACACAACACATATATCTACTCACCCCAGATTGGGAGCCAAAGACAGGCCAAAGTACAGATCTTACCAAAAATCTAACTGGGTGAACCTATGAGTTTTATTGGAATTAATTACAAGACCATGAATGAGGAGCTACTTATAGGAGCAGAAATAACTCAAAGACAGCTGCATCACCAAAACCCACCCCAGCATGGGTGACAGCTCCCAAAAGCTGGGAACCTGGAGTGCAATGCACAGCCCGAAAGCAGCAAAGCAGGGAGAGTGTCCTTTCTAAGTGACTCTGGTCTAAAACTCTTCTGGGCAACTTGGCTGGTTTCTCCTTCTACCAGGCAGCTGGTCTGGTCTTGTTGTCTTCTTTCTAGCCTGACTTCTCTGAAGATGGCTTTTAGCAGTCTTTATTGGCATTTTGGCTGGAAGAGGCCTAGAGAATCTGGGCAGTTTCTAAAGCTATTTTGAGTTGTTTGCCTTCTTGCCTAAGGAGTTCCCTGTAGGATGGAATGTTTTAATCTCAAAGGAAACTGTTATATAACAACTAGGGGTGTGGCTCAGCAGGTAAGGACACTTTATATGTGGGTATGAGGACTTGTGTTTGAATCCCCAGCACCTATGTTAAACAAATAAACAAGCAGCCTTTTATTTGGCTGGAAAGATACATCAATAGTTAAGGGTACTTTACTGAATTCAGTACCAGTACCTAAGTTAGGTGGCTCACAACTGCTTATTAAGCATGGCTATGTATGCCTTTAACTGCGATATTGTGGGGTATAGAGAGGTAGATTCTATGAGCTTGTGGACATACCAAGATGTTTCTGGTTCAGCCAGAGATCCTGCCTGCAGGATAAAGATGGAGAGTAGAAAGAAAAAAGCCTGATAATGGCCTGCTCTGGCCTCTATATGCACATGCACAGGTGTGTACATTCATACCCTCATGTGCATGCACCACACACACACAAACACACAAGGGGTGATAAAGATAGGTAGAGAAATAATAGATAGATGATAGATAGATAGATAGATAGATAGATAGATAGAT
>LOEQ01003956.1:86709-102067 GCA_001685075.1 Bramus lutescens
GAAGGAAGGAAGGAAGGAAGGAAGGAAGGAAGGAAGGAAGGAAGGAAAAGAGATCACACCTCAAAGGAGTAGATGGCAAGAAATAGTCAAACTCAGGACTAAAATCAATAAAATAGAAACAAAAACAAAAATTACAAAGAATCAAAACAAAGAATTGGTTTTTTGAGGAAATCTGTAAAATTCACAAACCTTTATACAAATTAACTAAAAGTTAGTGAAGAGTATATACAAATTTTTAAAATTAAAAATGAAAAGGAGGACATAACAACAGATACTAAGGAAATACAGAAAATGATATGGACATACTTTAAACTTGTACTCCACCAAATTGGAAAATATAAAATAATTGGATCATTTTCTTGACACATATACCTCTTACTAAAGTTAAATAAAAATTGGATAAGCAAGCTAAACAGATCTATAATCCCTAGTGAAATAGAAGAAATCATTAAAGTCTACCAACCAAAAAAGCTCAAGACCAGATAGTTTTAGCACAGAATTTTAGCAGAAGAAAAGCTCATACCAAAACTCTTCAAATTATTCCACAAAATAGAAACAGAAGGAACATTGCCCAATTCATTTTATGAGGTCACAGTTACCTTGATATCAAAATCATATACAGACCCAACAAAGAAAGAAAATTACAGACCAATTCCGCTTATGAAAATAGATGCAAAATTTTTCAATAAAATCTTGCAAACCAAATCAAGAACACATCAAAAAGTTCATCCACCATAATCAAGTAGGCTTCATTCCAGAGATTCATGGGTGGAACAACATACATAAATCAATAAATATAATCTACTACACAAATAAACTGAAAGACAAAACCCACACGATTATCTCATTCAATGCAGAAAAGGCCCTTAATAAAATCAAACAACACTTCATAATAAAAGTCCTGGAGAGATTAAGGATACAAAGGAAATATCTCAACACAATAAAGAAATTTTACAGTAAGTCCATAGCCAGCATCAACTTAAATGGAAAGAAACTCAAAGCAGTTCCATTAAAGTCAGGAATAAAACAAGATGTCCACCCTTTCCATACATATTCAATACAGAACTTGAAGTCTTAGCTAGAGCAAATAAGACAGCTGAAAGATATTGAAGAGATACAAATTGAAAAAGTAGAAGCTAAAATATCTTTATTTGCAGATGATATGATAGTATACATAAGTGATCCTAAAAATTGCATCAGTGAACTCCCACAGCTGATAAAATACTTGCAGCAAAGTAGCTGTATGCAAAATTAATTTACAAAAATCAGTAGCCCTCCTATATACAAATGACAAATGAACTGAAAATGTAATCAGGCAAACACCTTTCACAACAGCCTCACATAATATAAAATATCCTAGGGTAGCCCTAACAAGCAAGTGAAAGTCTTGTGCCTGGTAAAAACTTCCAGATATTGAAGAAGAAAACATCAGAAGATAGAAAGATCTCCCATGCTCATTGACTGGTAGAACTGATATAATAAAAATGACTAACCTACCAAAAGCAATCGACACCAATGCAATCCCCATCGAAATCCCAACCCAATTCTTCACATATCTTTAAAGTTTAATTTTTAACTGAAATGGAAACACAAAAAAACCCTGTATATATGAATCAACCCTAAACAAACAAAAAGCTAATGGAGGCCTCCCCATCCCTGATTTCAAGTTGTACTGCAAAGCTACAGTAATAAAACCCACAAGGCATTAGCACAAACACACATTAATCAGTGGAATCAAACTGAAGACACAGACATAAACCCACACACCTGTGGACACCTGATTTTTGACAAGGAAGCCAGAAATACACACTGGAAAAAACACATCATCTTCAACAAGTAGTGCTGGTTAAACTGGATACCTGCATGTAGAGGAATCCAAATAGATCCATGTTTATCACTCTGCACAAAACTCAACTTCAAATGGATCAAATACATAAAACCAGATATCCCTAACCTGATAGAAAAGAGAGTGAGAAATAGTCTTCAACTCATTGGCACAGGAAGAGACTTTCTGAACTGAAAACTATTAGCACTAAGATCAACAACTAATAAATGGGACTTTATGGAACTGAGAAGCTTTTGCATGGCAAAGGACACTGCCATTCAGACAAAGCAGCAGTCTACAGAATGGGAAAAAATTTACTAACTAATAATCTAATAAAGAACTATATATGAAGAAAACAAATAACTCAATTAAAAGTGGGTTACATATCTAAACAGAAAATTCTCAAAAGATAAAACTCAAATAGCTAAAAACACTTTAAAAATATGTTACAACATTAGTCATAAGGGAAATGCAAATCAAAACTGCTTTGAGATTTCATCTTACACCTGTCAGAATGGCTAAGATCAATAAGTTACAGCTCATGCTGGCAAGAATGTGTAGTAAGGCAAAAACTCATCCATTGCTGGTACAACCACTATGGAAATCAGTGTGGCATTTCCTCAGGAAGATGGGAATTGATCTATCTCAAAACCCAGCTACACCACTCTTGTGTATATACCCAAAGGATGATTCATCCTACATAGATACTCTTACTCAGCCATGTTCATTAATGCTCTTTTAATAGTACCCAGAAATTAGAAACGCAGGTATCCCTCAACAAAAGAGTAGATAAAGAAATTGGGGTACTTTTACACAACGGAGTATTGCTCAGCTGATCAAAAAAAATCATTAAAATTTCATTTAATGAATGGAACCATAAAACTATCAGCCTGAGTAAGATATCCCAGAGTGAGAAAGACAAATATGGTACATATTTACATATATGTAACTATCATCTATTAAGTCAATGATAATCAATCTACAATTCACAGAACCACAGTGTTTACAAGTGAATAAGAGGAACAGATAGATCTTGTTAGGAAAAGGAAGCAGAATAAATAGGTGTAGATGGGTGGACCTGAAAAGGAGACATCAAGTGGGGAAGGGCAAAGGAGAGGAAGATGAGTGAGGAAACACAGGGAGAAACAGCTAAAATTAAGAACCATTTGAGAGGTAGTATGGAAACTTATTACAGTAGAAGCTTCTTAAAGTGTATACATATATGAAGGTGATCTAAATGGAATTTCCAAATAATGGGGGAGATAAGAGTTCCAACTGGCCTTCTCTTGTCACCAAATGAATCTTCCTGTACCAGGATTGGGTTACAGCTAATCAAGTTTTTGACCAAATTCATCCTACAGGAATCTTTGAACAACCCAGACTGTTGCCAAGATTGTAGGTTGTTCTTCACAAATTGATGGCAAAGCCCCATTGCTGAAAACAATGCCTACACAACTCATTGAAGGTTGAGTTGAGCTGGTGCCTACACTGAGCCTTCACCCTTAGGTTCTAGCTTCTTTGGTACAGGAAGGTACTCTGCACTGCTACAGAAAGAGAGATATAAACACTAACCTAGCCACAAAACCTTTCCTCTACAATGGTGCTCTGCCTGCAAGACATGCTAGGGCAATGGTGTCACAAAGCTTGTGGGAGTAACCAACTAATACCTGATTGGACTTAATGCCTACAAGAGGTGGAATCCCTACTTGACACTGCTTTGGTGACCAAGAACCCAAGACTAGATAGCCCAGAGACATGGGATAAAACTACCCCTTGTCTTAGCTGGGGTTACCATTGCTGTGGTGAAGCGCCATGACCAAAGCAACTTGTTGAGGAAAGGATTTATTTGGCTTACACTTCCACATCACTGTTCATCATTGAAGGAAGTCAAGACAGAACTCAAATAGAGCAGGGACCTGGAGGTAGGAGCTGATGCAGAGATCATGGAGGGGTGTTGCTTCTTGGTTTGGTCCCCATGGCTTGCTCAGTTTGCTTTTTTATAGAACCCAGGACCACTAGCCCAGGGATGGAACCACCCACAAAAGGCTTTGCCCTCCCACACCAAACACAAATTAAGAAAATGTCTTACAGCAGGATCTTGAAGCTTTTTCTCAATTGAGGCACCCCCCTTTCAAAAAACTATAGTTTTTGTCGTGATGATGTAAGACTAGCCAGTACACTCCTAATGCTAATAACATGCTATACTCATAGATCAGTGCCTTATTCAACCATCATCAGTGAAGCTTCCTCCTACAGCAGATGGGAAGAAACGCAGAGAAGACCAATGGCCAGACATTGTGCACAGAGTGAGAGACGTTGGAACATTCAGTCCTAAATGGGACGTCTTCATCAGATCATTCCCCTCAGAGATCCCTGGAGAAGAGGAGGCAGAAAGAGTGTAAGAGCCAGGGGGAAGGAAGGACACCGAGAAAATAAGACCCTTTTAGTCAACATGACCAAAGCTCATATGAACTCACAGAGACTGGGTCAGCACGCACAGGACATGTAGGGGTCTTCACCAGATGGGGTCCTAGAGCTGAAAGGAGAAGTGGAAATAGCTTGAACTCACCAGAAGGACTTTCTGAATAGGGTCATTAGGACAAACAACTAGTAAATGGGACCTCATGAAATGATTCCAGATTTTAAAGATATATTGTGCGTATGATGGGTGTGTGGGTTTAGGCACTGTTTGTGTGTGGAGGTCAGAGGACAACTTTGTGGAGTTGATTGTGTCCTTCCACCTTTACATTGGGTTCTGGGGATTGAACTCTGGTCACCAGGATTACAGTCTAAGGACCAGTACCTACTGAGCCATCTTGCTAGACCCATTGTTATTTGTCATAAAAGGAAGTATGGAAACAAATCAGAGTTCAACAGGGATTTACTAGTTCAAAAAGTTTAGATTACTTTTATGAAAAAATTAACAATATTTTTGAACAAGAAATGTATTGCAAAATAAAAGAATATGTAGGTGTGGGGCTGGAGAGACAGCTTAGCAGTTAAACAATGCCTTCTACTCTTAGAGAAGGCATGAGTTTTGTCTCCAGCAGATACATCAGGTGGTTCATGACCACCTGCAGTTCCAGTGCCCTCCGTAGGCAACCCCTGTGCCACATGAGCATATACACAGAATTAAAACTCAAACGAAATCTCTTTTGAAAAGAATGTACATGCTTGCATGAGGTGAAACACATGTGTAAATCTATTAATACACGTACTTGTGCATGAACACACACATATATATACATGCACACTCATACACATAAGCATAGACACACACACGAATAATTAGAAATTTGGTAGACCTTCATCTGAATATACACTTTAATCTACTTCAATTTGAATATGGTTATGAGTTGGGGTGCCTTATATTAAAATTTTCTTTCTTGAAAAGCAGAGCAAATGATAATTTTGCTTATATAGGCAAACTGTATGTGGAAAGAAAATATTAACTAGCAATGTAATAAAGAAGTGATTTCTTTTGGGGCCTTAAGCTCAAATCTTCAAATTTGCACTGTTTCCTTGTGGAATTATTTGATCAAACTGAAATGAAAATCAAAATATCTAACTGGGTCTGGCCAGTCATCCCAGTTGCTCCAGACAACGCCAGGGCTTTCCATTCTTCTGCAGGAGAATAAAGTAACCATAATGGTTGGAACCTGGGCGTGNNNTGGCGGGGGGGGGAGGCTTATCCATTCAGTCATTCTCCTCAGAGTAACTGGGAACCTTCACTTACTTCACTCGGCCTCCTGGTGAGACCAGTCATTTATATCCAGAGTTTTACTCCAATAGCAGCAACAAAGAAACAAAGACCAAGGCAGCCTGCTAGGAGAGGGCCATAGGACAAAAGACTGAGGCTTACCTCAAGAGGGGACTCAAAACACGACTTAGGTGAAGACACAAGAAATATGGCCATGCATGTAGCCTACTGCTGAAATTTCAGGTTGGATTGTTGTGTATGTGCCTGTATGCTGTGTGGATGTGTGTGTGCGTGTAAAGGCCAGAGCTAGCATTCCTCAGAAGTAAGGTTTGGCTATAAACCTCAAAGCCCACTTCCTTTGGCCAATTTCCTTGGGCAAAGCTCTGCCTCCCGAAGCAGCACCCTCAACTAGAGCAAATACGTGAGTCTGTGGAGAATATTACACATCTGAACCCTTCACTTCATCCTGGCATCCTGGCATCCTAGCCCCACTGTCTTGCGGGAGGGATTAGAAAAATGAGGAGAGGGATTCTGTGGAGCTAAGTCTGACGACATGAGGTCACTTGCACCTCACTCTCCTGATGATTCCCGGCTCTAGAAGGAAGAAGGGTCTCTGTTTGAAGGGACTGAAGGAGAGATACAGAACTGATAACCCAGAGCCACTCACCCTGGACAGGAAGCAGTCCAGCACAAATAATAGTGGTCACAGAAGGAGTTCTGGGAAGCAATGAATGTTGAGGCTGAAGTGAGAGAGACAGCGCGGACAATAACGGGACAGGCAACCTTGGGTGTAGGGAGCGGCAAGCAGCCTAAAACTCACTCTGTCCAGCTCAGTGTGCAGCTCACACAACTTCTTTTCTGCTTTTCTTTCTCACCCCCTCCTGTGCTCTCCTTATCCCTCCTCCTCTTCCTCTCTTCCTTCTCCATCATCTTCCTTCCTCCTCCATGATGTTCTCACTCTCTGCAGTTGCTTCTCCATCACCCCCCCTTCTCACTTCTCCCGCCCTCCTCCTCCTCTTCCTTCTGCTCCTCTCCAGTGAGGCCAAGGAGAGCAGCAGCTCCCTTTCCTTTACTCCATCACTCCATTTCTGACCCAGTACTGCCTGGCACCCCCATGGAGTATGAGCCACTGATAACCAAACAGACTAACAAAGGAATGTGTGGATGGTAAAACAGACCCAGGAATGAGCTGTCCTGGAGCCTCAACAGCTTTGGAAGTAACAGTGAGCTGCTGGGTGCAGCTGGCCAGAAGAACCAGGATGAGGCCCAGGTGCCAGGGAGCACCATGTGCATTCATGAGTTGGAAGCAGTCTGAAGAGTGGTAAATAAGGTAGGTACTCCCTACCTCCAACCAATGGCAGGGCAGCTCTCATAGGGTCCCCACATCTCACCTGGTTTCAATTACTGGGGAGAAAAAATGAGCACCAGAATGGAGTTCAAAGTGAATGTGGTTGAGAATATGAACTTGCAATATTAAAATTAACTTTAATATTGTCTTTAAATGATATAAGATAGCATGCAAAAGAGAATAAACTCTTATAATTCTGTGTCTTTTTGAAGTTATTTGCATTAATACCCCCCATTTTTACCTTAGGTATAAGGGCACAATTTCCTGTGCCATTTCTCAGTGACCTAATGTGCTTTAAGGATGCATTCATAGCAGTAAATATGGCATGCTGAAAGTATGAAGACAGATTCATTTATATTTGTGTATAAAAGTCACATATTTTGTGAATTTCCAAATACAAATTTTTACATATCAAATTGTTCTGTATATAGAATTCTTTGTTTTCAAAAATAGGATGACCCCTTACCATTCTTCAAACTGCTTGCAGTCTTACCATATATGAGTATTTCTACCAATACATGGAAGTTGTTTTGTTCTTATTCATGGCTACACTGTTTCACATTGATGGAATCACTACAGTATAATCAGTGTATTATTGTTTCTTGTTGTTAGCCTTAACTGTCAACTTGACACATAGCCTAGAAGGGAATCTCCGTTTAGGGGTTACTCAGATCAGACTGGGTGTGGGTATTTCTATGGGAAACTGTCTCGATTGTCAACTGACATAGGAGAACTAGCCCACCATGAGTGGTATCATTCCCGTGGCAGGTAGATAGTCCAAGGTTTTATAAGAAAGTTACCTAAGAATGAGCCTATGAGGAGCCAGCAAGTAGAATTATACTTCAAGTTCCTGCTTGAGTTCCTGCCCTGATTTCCCTCAATGATGGACTATGATCTGGAGGTGTAAGCTATAAAAAAAAAACCTTTCCTTTCCAAAACTGCTTTTGGTCAGCATGTTTTATCCCAGCGAAAGAAAGGAGCTTTTAATTCAATAGGTGGATATCAGAATCTACTCCCACTTTCTCCCAGTGAGTAACTAGTTCTCTTAGATTATTAATTTAACCAATTATCCTTTTCTGCATATGTGTTTGGTTGGGTCAGTTTATTCTTAATGTACTTTCCCCCCTAAAAATTTGGAGAAAATTGAGGCTGGGACAGTGATTACCAAAATATGGTCTCTGCCATCCTAAGCCTCCCTCCCTAAGCCCATTCATATCAAAACTGCCCACAAGAGCATTGATGTACTCTAACACCTACACAGTTTTAGTTTAGATGGGCGCATGCTGGTGTCAGCCCCAGCATGTGCGGATGTCCATGCTTTGATGACTAGTGAACTTTGTGCTGGTGTATTCCTGTACTTCAACTTCCTAATAGAGGAGATATTGGATATGAGTCACAAAAGCTAACACTTTTTGGGGGGATTCTCAGTGATTTTGAAGAGTGTAGGGACTAGAGATGTGACTCTGTGGGTAAAATGCTTGCTGTGCAGCCATGAGAACCAGAGGTCAGATCCCAGCCCATTTAAGCCCTGGGTGGGTTTTGTGGCCAAGCAGCTATGCCAGAGTTTGTAAGATGGAGAACGGGATCCCTGTACCTCAGCAGCCAGCCTGCCTAGCCTAATCAGTGAGTTCCGGATCAATGAGAGACTCTACTTCAAAAATAAAAATAATAAAAAGGTGGACAGCATCTGAGGACCAACATATGTGATTGTCCTGGGACCTCACACACATGCGTGAGTGTGCACACACACACAAATACACACACACAACACATAACACAAATACTGATTTAGTAAATCTGCAATTAGTCTATCCTAAATTGAAGCATCATTGATTCCTGAGATTTGTAGACAATCCTGTTCTGCTAGTGGGGGATGCTCCCGGTCCAGCTTTGTGATTCTGACTCATCCTATTATTCTTGAAGCAAGGTCAAGTCTGTGTGAGGAGGTGCCTTTGGGGAAGAGGTTCAGGCAGGCTGGGGATATTCGGTCATTTATTTTCTGGCAGGTACTGCACTCTTCACTATGAGATAGCAGTGGGGATCTGGCCTTTAAAACTCAGCCTGGTGTCACTAAACCATGGCAATTTCCAAGACTGCCTGTTGGAGGTCAACTTAGCCAGCACAAGGAGATGTCATAAAATGAGATGGGACAGTTTCTCAAGCTCTGAAGGGACCTCAACTATCATTCCGTGTTGCTTATTCGGTGGCTAAATTATCTTCAGAGCCTCCCAGCAAACAGCTCATATATTACAAAGACCTGAGTTGATGGAGAGCTCATACTTTGAATCCAGTGATTCATCTATTACCTAGTTAGAATAAACTTTACCTTCCCATTTCATCCCTTGTGCTCATGCACAAAGTCCTCCTAACAATTAGCGAGCTTTTCCTCACCCTCCATCTCTGCTGGAGAACCCCTATGTTCCTGCTTACCTTCAGGATGAATGCATTAGTGCAGATAACAGTTTGCCCACACTGCCCATCCATGACTTAACAGGCCCGAGACATGCTTATAATCCCAGGGGTGAGGGAGGCAGAGACGAGAAGGTCCTTAAGACTTGCTGGCCAGCCATATAGTTGAATTGGTGAGATCCAGATGCAATGAAAGACACCAATTCATAAAACATGTGGAGAGCAACAGAGGACGCTAGCGAACCTCAGCCTCTGCCCTCCACACGCAAAGGATACCTGGACACATGTGCATGTGCGCGCACGTGCACACAAACACACATACAGAGCACTTAGAGAAAACACAATCAAGAGGAATATTTCTGCCTTAGCCCACTGTCCTACTACAACAGAACACCATAGGTGGGTATCTTATAAAGAATAGAAATTACTTTCTGACAGTTCTAGAGTCTAAGAAGTTCAAGGTTAAAGTTCCAGAATCTCTTAAGAGTTTCTTTGCTTCTTTGCTTTGTCCCCATTCACAGAAGGCAGATGAGCAAAAACAAAACAAAACAAACGCAGCCCTCACGCTCTACTGAGCCCCACTTTATTCTTTTCTTACGTGTCCATCTCAGTTGCTCTCCACTTGCTTATTGAGACAACTCCCACTAAAGCAGGAACTCAAAAATTTAGCAAGACTGGCTAACCAGGGAGCCCCAGGGATCCTCCTGTCTGTCCCTGCCTGCTAGGACTGAGGTTCTAACTGTGCCACCATGCTCATCTTTTTTAACATGGCTTCTAGGGATCAAATAGATGCCCTCCGAACAATCCTTCACAGATAAGCGCACTAGAAAATCTGATCCCAGCAATCCCCTGTCAAGCTAACAGTCTAAGCTGACTAAGACAAATACAAAGATTCTTCCTCCGATTAGGGTGCAACAAATTAGCAGAGACTCATTTAAAGGTTGGGATGAGGTCTTACTCTTCAAGAGGCACTGCTCAGTTCCCTGCACAGATGTCGGCAGGAGAGGAGGCAGCCTGCTGGCATAGTGGGTTTTTGTTTGGTTGGTTTTGTTTTGTTGTTGTTTTTTCGTTAATAACATTTTATGTGTTTGAATGGTTACCTAATATGGATTTCTAACTTCAAAGGACATGGACACCCTGAACCTGCCTCTCCTGTGTCATGGTGCAGGGGACAACTGCGTTCTCAGACTCCTCTGCTTCCCACACTACTTCATGCCCTTGCACCTGGTTGGACTTAACAGTCCCCATGGACTCTGATTTGGTAACCTTGAATTGAGACACTGTTAGCTTGCCCTACCAGGTTCTCCACTGGCATATTTGACTTTGTATTTTAAGTATCTAGGATGACACAGAGTCCTTCCTAAAATTATTTGTTACCAAACTATGTATGATCTACACTGAACAGAAAGATGCTTCTACACACAGGTCTAGTCTTGTATTCAAAATAAGGTAGGATTTCTACCTTATAAAAATTATAAAGCACAGGAAATGCTACTGAGGTCAGGAGTTAGATCCCATTGGGCAGTCAGGATGGGGACTAAACCCTGAAGACTTCTGCTTCTTCACAGTTGCTTGCTAACTTGTAACTGAAGGCAACCTGATTCAAAAAGCCAAAACAAAACACAAACCAACAACCAATAGTACACTGACTGGCATTCAAGGCTACTCCCTACCGTTATCTCCCCTTCCACAGAGAGCTTTTAAAAAGGATATTATTTTTATTTTAAATTATGTCTGTGTATCATGCACAGATGCATGCAGGTGCCTGCTCTTGGGATCACTGTTTGCCCAGCTGCTCAGTACCCACTTCTTTACTTCTGCAGTCACCCATCAGCTATAGCAGCAACCTGTGGGTCATGGCCCCTTTGGGGGTTGAATGACCCTTCCACAGGGGTCACCTAAGACCATCAGAAAACACAGACATTTATGATAAGATTACAACAATAGCAAAATTACAGTTAAGAAGTAGCAGTGAAAATAATTTTAAGGTTGGGGATCCCCACAACCACAACGTGAGGGACCTGTATGAAAGGGTCACAGCATTAGGAAGGTTGAGAACCACTGGACGTTTGGATTTGGCCTTGGGGGCTCTGGTGACTGTTAGCGGTCTGACACCTTAGCACTACCACCAAGCCTTCCTGAGTCTTTTGACCCTGGCCCACCCCAGGGGACCACCTGAATCTCCCAACTGCAGTTGCTCTCACATTGGCTCTGAGAAGTCCCCAACAGTGAGAAGGAAGCCTCAGTTAAGTTTGGGTTATGAATTAACATGAGATCAGTGGGTAGGGCTGGAAGACCGCTCAGCTGGTAAAGTGCTGGCCTCACATAAACATGAGAGTCTAATCTTGAGTCCACAAGACATAACAGGAAAGCTTGACATGGTGGATCCAGCAGTTGGAAATCTCAGCACTGAAGACACAGAGGCAGCCAGTTCCCCATGGCTCACAGCTAGGTAGCTCAACTGGCGAGCTCCAGGCAAAAGCAAGAGACCATGTCTCAAAGAAAAAGATGAATTGGTCCCAAGACACACAGGTTTGCTTGGGTTCTGGGGATTGTATTCAGATCTCTGTGCTTTCAAGGGATTCATTTAGATGACAGGTATCACACCATGCCCAAGATGCTTTTTGTTCTTTTTTTTATTAAAAAACTTCCACCTCCTCCCCTCCTCCCATTTCCCCAGATGCTTTAAAAGAGTCAACTGGTGGATGTAGAACCCTTTGCATGGTTCATTCATGATGGGGACTGGTAGAGCTGAGTGGGGTCATTCTCCCCCAAGAGGTGCATGCCTTCTGGTTGCCAAGTCTCTGTCCTCTTAGACACTTGAGGCTGGATCTAGATTTAGCAACAGATACAAGCCAGAATATTGATCTGATCTCCCAAGGTGCTTTTTTCCTGGGGAAAGATAGAGAAATGAATATTCCCTACAGATGTTGCACCAATGACAGACAAAAGAAACAATACTATACCATCTAACTTGGTGTGTTAGTGAGTGTATGGAAGTCCGGGTGAAGCTAAGTTGCTAAGTTGCTGCCTATGTAACTTTAGGCAGGATCTTGTGAATCCTGTAAGTTTCAGGAGATTCCTGAAACCCATGAGTTGTTGATTTCCTGGGTCTTGTAAGTTTCATTCACTGCTGGAGTCTTAGTGAGTTTCTCTCCAGGAGGGAAAGTTTCAACTGAGAGAAAATAGCAATACAGTAAGCATACAAAGAATACGTCCAGCTCGTTGTCTTACCAGGGTTTCTTTCAGTATTTACTGGCCATATAGCTTAGTCCTGCTGAGCGTCATGTTCCTACCAGAAAAGCAAAAACCATCATTATCATAGTGAAAACCTCCAAATGTGGCAGGATTCCAATCAGAGGACAGTACCTTCCATGCTGGCACTCTGCTGTAGGTCAACAAGAGTATGTACCTTCCTGTCACACATTTCATGGGTGAGACAGTGTGGTATGTCACCAGCACCAATAACACCTGCTTGGAAGTGTATTCATTTTTCAGTGAAGTGACAGTCACCTTTGAGGTGATGCCAATCATTCACAGCCAAGCACAAGCTTAAGGATGGCGAACCTGGTGGTCTGGGTCCTGATAAGACTTCTTTGTTTTCGCTTCCTGCTTATGACTAACTACTCTTGGCTGGTTCCCAAGTCTTCATATTAGATTGGATAATCCCACTTTTAATAATGCTCAGGATATTTGCCTCCCTTGGGGAATGGTGATCACAGCAGCGGACCGTATTAAAATGGAGCTGAATGCCATGCCACACATTCACCCTTTAAGCTGTGTGCATGTGGGCACAGCCTTGCGCCTGTTTGCCTGCAGGGAGCTGAGTCTGAATGTGCATGTGTCTATGTGTGTTCGTTCTCTTTGCCTTCTGGGCTGTGTGTGTGTGTGTGTGTGGTGTGTGTGCAAATCCCACCCACTTCACTTGCAGTGTCGAAACAAAGCACTGAAGGAACCACTCAAAACTCAGGTTTCCTAAATGGACAAGGCTATTAACTTAAAAATTTGTGTTTTGATTTTCCCTAAATGGCATTAGCTGGGCATTAAACTTAAGGGCGCAGTAATACCTCAGGAGAACCCAGAAATGTGGAGTTATACATAGCCAGATTTATTCAGTGTGATGTGAATTGTGCTTAGTATTTCAAACTTAGCATACAATGAGCCATAATCAGGTCTCTGATTTTCCAGCACTGATAATAATGTGACTGGACTATTCCAGTCATCAGGAAAGCACTCCGAAGGTAACTGGTAGAGAGCAGAGTACACAGAGTTACTAATATACACCGGGGTTTGAAGTGACATGAAATTTTATCTTAATTATCGGACAAATTTGTACTCCCACTATCTAATTCAATTTGCATGCATCGGTAGACACTTATTAAAGGTAATATTACATCTGTCATTTTGAGACTGCTGAGAATTTTATCATATGAACTGCAAGAAACAGCCACTCTATTATGCGCCGGATTCCTTTGTATGCCTTAAAATAACCAGGATTGCATCCTAATTAAGTTTTTTTTTTTCTTGTAACTGTCTCAGGGCAGTCATCGTCTTGTCCGTTTTATGACCATCTTGTAACTTATTTGAACACAGATTTGAAGTTTCAGGAGTGGACGTCTCCTCCCCCCTGCTTCCTTGTTCTGAGTGAAAAATGAGAGCTTTGCTAATAAAATGTAAACCAGAATCAAATGTTCAAATAAGGTTTTATGAGAAGCATGCTGCGCATAAACCCGTCTTAGAATTCTCCACTGGATTTAGGATTCGGCCGTCTACAAATGTATCAGGCTGTCTGAGGCATTAGCAGTTGAATGTGCTGGCATTATTTTTTTTGGAGATGAGTTTATTAGATTTGTACTTTGTGTGAAATGAATCCGCGAAGTGCGGACATCACATTGCCAGTCTGTGGCAACAATGCGACAGTGCGGTGTGCGAGCGTGGGGCTCCGACCCGCCTTGCCATGTTGATGCAGTCCTCACCACGCATACCACAGAAGCCCACTGGCTCTGACTGTGAGCCTTAGGGCTCTGGGAGGTTGGAGACAAACAGCTAGGCTTACAAAGCACACCTTTAAACCCACCCACGCTTCCCTTTTCCAGCCATCTCGGGTTCAGAGCTATTTTCTTCCACCCAGGAAAAGAAATGAAGAATCAAGGAAATGACTTAAGGAGTTAGAATGTCAATCAGCCCAGTGGGGGAAGCTGGATGTAGATTACATACACAGAGCTGCAGGGAGGGGACATGAAGTGAAGTGGGAACTAGGGGATGGGGATCCCTCTTCCTTCCTTGCCATTCCCCTTTTCTCTGGGAACTTGCATGCTCCTGGAAATGGAGAGACAAGATTTGGTGGTTTTGATTTGCCTGTGGGGTCCAGGGGTGCATTTGACCCCCTCCTGGACTCCTCTTGTGTCTGCTCACAAGGTCTGGTTTTCCTTGACTTACCTCTGAAAAGAAAAATGACATTTATTTGTGATGAAGAACTACAGAGTTCAGACCAGATGTCGCCTCTCCCAAAACTGTCACAGTATGCATTAACCACAGTGCTGTTTCCTTAAGTGGGAAGCTTTTTTCTTTAATATAACATTTAACAACACACACACACACCCCGCACAGAGACACACAGACACACACACATTTTTTTCAATTTTTAAAAATTGTCTTATTTATTGTGATTGGTGACTATTTGTGTATGTGCACGCACTCATGTGCATGTATGTGCAGCAAGCGATATGATTGGGAATGCGGGCATGCAAGTGCACAGTGTACAATGCATATGAAGAGGACAGATAACAGCTTGAGGGAGCTGATTCTCTTTCCTGTGGGTTCCAAGGATCAAGCTTGGGTCCCAGGGCTTGCGGGACAGGGCAAGTGCTTTGATCCACTGCTCCGTCTTGCTGGCCTGTTGTTGTACATTTTTACTGAGACAAAACCCTGTCGATAGCCGCTGATAAGGGTAGACAATATTACTTGGACAAAATTGTATAGGTGCTTTAAAAAAATCATTGTTCCATATCACTATATTGGAATTTCTAGCTCTCTCTCTCTCTCTCTCTCTCTCTCTCTCTCTCTCTCTCTCTCT
>LOEQ01003956.1:104322-120462 GCA_001685075.1 Bramus lutescens
CCCAGGCTACAGCCTTAGTAGCTGGGTACAAGTAGCTTAAAGCACAGTCACGGTAATGAAGCAAAATAGCACTGGGCCAGCAAAGCCATCTCCCCAGTCCAGAGGTACAAATTTTTCTTTTTTCCATTTTTTTTACACTTTCCATGTGTGTGTTTTGTGGGGGGGGGTACACATGGACATGTATGTGCATGCATGTGGAAGCCTGAGGTTGATCCTCAATCGCTCTTCTTTATTCATGGAAGAAAATTCTCTCAATCAAACTGAAAGCTTGGGGGTAAGGCTAGTCCTTTTAGCTAGCTAGCTTTGAGGATCTGTCTCCACCTCCCAAGGCCAGAATTACAGACAGGCACTGACACCCACGTAGCATTTACAGCATTTATGGAGGTTTCTGGAGATCTGGACAACAATCCCCACACCTGAGTGGCAAACACTTTACCTGCCAACCGTCTGTCTCCCCAGGCCCCATGAGACATAAATTCTTATCTCGGGTAACCAACTCCCCTAGAGTTAGAGCTGTGGCTGGATTTGACCACAGTCTGATGACCTAGAAAGCCTGTGTCCCAGCTCACCTCCACTGACTCTCTTTGTACCTGTGCACAGTGTATTTTTGTATCTACTGAATCCTCTGCCAGATGTGAGCTGGGACCCAGATGTGGCTCACAGATACTCCCAGATTTCAAACACTTACGAGTGTGAAACTCCCTCTCATCAGCATTATGATCTTCTTTTGTGGAAATAGGAATTGAGCCTAGTGCCTTGTACCTGCTGAGCAAGTGCTCTACTACCAAGCTACATACTTGGCTACAGTGCAAGCAGTCACGGTCCTCCTTTGCTCCTCTACAATGGCTTTTCTCTACAAGAATGATGGGGTTCCCCTGCAAGAGGACTCTAGCGAGGTTCCTCTGTGCGCATCAAAAGAATCTTGGAGAACTGAGCTAAACATCCAGTTCATAAAAACCAGTGAAGATTTTGGAACAGCTGCCAACTGGGTGCCTTTTCATCGCTAAAGGAGGGCCGGGAGATGACTCAGTCAGGAGTAAAGCACCAACTACGCAAGCTGAGGACCTGAGCTCAGATCCCCAGCACCCATGTAAAGGCCAGGCAGGGCAACATGCATGCATCTGTAACCCCAATACTGGGAGAGGGTAGGAGACAGGTGGAAGCTTGGAGCTTGGCCAAATGAGCTGAATGTGTGAGCTACACAGAGAACGTTTTCTCAAAAATAAGGTACAGCGTGATTAAAGCACCCAGTGGCAATTTCTGATGTCTATCCTTACACAGACATATGTGCATCTACACAGTTAACTGTTCACATAAATCTCTTGCACACACACACACACACACATTGAGAGAGAGAGAGAGAGAGAGAGAGAGAGAGACTCTCTCTCTCTCTCATGCTTTGGAAAACAAGTTGGGTACATGTCTAATAAAGAAGTTCCTGTGTTGGTTAGTGTTTTGCCAACTTGATATGAACTAGTGTCATATGAGAAAAGGGAACTTCAACTAAGAAAACTGTACTCACCAAATTGGCCTGTAGGCAAGCTTGTGGTAGCATTTTCTTGATTGGTGACTGATGTGGAAGGGCCCAGCTCACTGTGAGTAGTGCTACCCTGGGGCAAGTAGTCTCAGGTGTATAAGGAGCAAGCTGAGCAACCATAGGGTATATTTCAGAACAATACAGTTCAGCAAGCCTAAAGCAGTGTTTCTCCCTGGACTCCGCTTCAGTTCCTGCCTCCGGGTTCCTGATGGAGCTCCTGCCCTGAGTTACCTTGATCATGACTGCTACCTGGAAGTGTAAACCCAAATGAACCTTTTCCTCCCCAAGTTGCTTTTGGCCACAGTGTTTTTTTTATCACAGCAACAGGAGGCAAACGGAGACACAGCCAAAGGACCAGTTATATCACAGCCCATGAGTTGAGACGTTTGTAAGTCAACCTAAACATGGAATGTTTTCTTTGATTCATATTTCATTCTGACAAACAGGAGGAAACCCGGGTAGACATATTGGGAAGTCTGTCCTGGCAAAGGGTACATAGGCATCATGCCAGCTCAGCCAGGTTCTGCTTCTAGTTTGCAAACTAGCTTTAGGCCAACCAGTCACATCCAATCCAGAGCTCCCAAGCAGTCTTCAGCCAGGGACAGACATGACTGCACCTAACACAAAATCATGAACCCACTTAAAACAGCATGAGAGGAAGTTCTGTGTGACTATTTTTGTAACATGATCCTGTAACTTGAGGAAAAACTTTGTGGGTGACAATTTTATCAGAACATCAAAAGATCAGACACACCTGGAATCCTTTCTTGACCTCCATTTTAATTCAGTGAAACAAATGTTCTTTCTCGGAGGAGACTTCTGACTTAATCAAACTGTCAATAACAATGTCTTATATTGTAGCGTCATTCACGGTTCACAATGTGCTTATCCAGACAATGCGGCTTAGCGCAGAGACTCATCCATGCATGAGGTGGAGAGTGAAACGGTTGGAGAGAGGCCGTCTCCCTTTATTCTCAGGGGACAGATCCTCAGGCATAGTCCGTAAGGTCACTGAGTGCACCCACCTCTACAGTGTAAGCCAGGCGTACCTCTGCTGTGTGGAGAGGTACGCCTTAGGAAGGTGTGAACAAACACTTGATCACTCTGATAGAAAACTGGCCAACCAGAGTACAGAAAACACCAACGATGAACTCGGTGAAATGAGTTTATAGGATTGACTGCTAGAAATGTAGGTGAGGTGGTACTTACAGGAACATGGACAGCTTAGAGAATGCCACGACATCAAAAAAACTCACTCCATCGCGGGTGACAACTAATGTAAGCGGAAATCCTGAGATTCTCTGCAGGAGGACCAACAGAGAGCCTCCTCTCCTCAGCTGTCCTTCCTGGTTATAAAACCTTAAGGAGGGAGGGAGGGATCTTATGACTCTGCTAAGTTTTGGAGACTTCGTGAAACTCCTGGGTCATTTACTTCCTAGGTATTTTTAAAATTTTATTATCAATTGTTTTATTTTCTTTTAGGAGTATATGTTTGGGGATGGGGTATGTGCACATGAGTGCAGGCGCCTAACACCAGAACGGTTATATCGCCCTAAAGCTGGAGTTACAGGTGATTCTAAGCTACTTGGCATGGCTGCTGGGAGCTGAACTCAGGTCCTCTGCAAGAGCAGTGCATGCTCTTACCTGCTCAGCCCTCTCTCCAGCCTAGCATTTCTTGGGTCTTAAGAAGCCTCCCTTTAGACTTCCTAAAATGTCATAAGCGCCCCTGTGGGGTAGAACACTTCAATATGGACGACACTGCTCCTCAACAGCCACCTAGTCCTCTCCCACTCTTGAAGGACAGTGTAAATTTCCCACTCTTGAGAAGTCTCTCCATCTTCCTCTGATCCTTTGCCACCTGTCATTTACAAAATGGCTAATGTTCTATGTCACCTAATCCTTCCCCATGGCTATTAGTGTAGGGAAGGAACCCCTAAACCAACAAACGGTCCTACCACTTTTGTTGCCACCCCTTTCACTCCTCTTTGCCTCTTCTAAGAAGCTGTAAACGTTTTCATTAACATCCCAATAAATACTTGACTCTCAGGGCCTGGACCATTCTCTGTCTCACTCTATCTCTTCCTCTACTTAGAGGGGGCAGCATTAACATCACCTTCTTAGAATAGACTTCTGCTCCTTATGCTAGGAATGGGCCCCATCATGCATTCCCAGAGCCTTTGCACTTTTCCACAGTGATACCACACATTTAATGAATTCCTTAAATGTGTTGCCATTCCACCTTCTAAACTACTGAAGTCTTGCTTGCCCTGTTGAGATCTCACGCATCTAGCAGAGCTGCGGCACTAAGTGAAAAGACACTTGATTGGGAGGCTAAACCCAGGGTTCCTGGACAGAGCTGGCTCTGTGCTGCTGAGCAGAATCCTTGCCTTGTGCTGACTGGTTGCCATGCCCAAGGGACTGAAGGGTCACTTGGTAGCCCTAAGGCCCATGAGTAGATGTTTTGGAAAGCAAGTAAATTGAGGGGGTAAGAGATGAATTTCAGTTGAGCCTCAGAGCTTGTAAAGTTGGTTGCAGCCTAGCCTGTCTCAGAGGGGACCTGCCACCTCTCTCTTCCAGTTTTTCCATCTGTGGACTTTCCAGGGGGTGGAGAGTATAATTAAAGCAGATGCTTAATATACTCCACTTTAAAACCAATTAAGTTTATTTTAATCTCTAAATTTAAGTCCCCACCCTCTCAGGTATTTTTCTAGAGCCTCATTTGAGCAATGGCTATATAGTAGGTTCATATAAGATGAATCAGACATAATATATAATCTGTCATGTGGCCATTACCAGCCTGGGCTAGGGTGACCAGCTGTCCTGTTTATCCAGACCCAATAGGCCAACCAGGATCTGAGACTTTCCATATAGAGAATGGGAGAGTCCCTAGCTGTTGTGTTGAGTCCCTAGCTGTTGTGTGACTTTTCCTGGGCAGATGTGAACAAACATCAGTCCACTCTAAATATGGCAGTCACAACAGACCAAGGAAATGGTTCTACATGTCTAGCTGAGTGACCAGTGAGTTTATCGAGGTGATTTATAGGAGCATACGTGACTCAGAGTCAGCATCTTAACAGAAAAGTCCACCCAAGCGTGAATGAATGCTCACAAAAGCTGACTGCCTTGAGATCCCTGCAGGACTTGAACAGTCCCACCGAAGAGTCTTCTCCTCAGGCACTGTCTGCTCAGATAACCTTGGGGAGGGGTCTTGTGAATTTTTCAAGAGCTTCCTGAACCTTTTCAGTGTTACTTACTTCCTGAACCTCAAAGACTTTAGCTACTGAGTCTTATAAGCCTACTTCCTCCTCCTAGAGAATCTATTTGGAGAAAATAACTACACAACACCCACAAGCCTGGAGCAGAGGCGATAGAAAAGTACGAACAAATCAGTTGTTCATTCACCGTCTCGGCATAGATTCACTCTGAAGCAAACATCAAGCTGATGGAGAGCTCCATGAGACATATCATAGAGTCCAGAAACTTTCTAAGATAAGATGCTGCGTGGGTTGTGTGCATCCTCCCACTGACATTAACAAATACTGGTGATGTTTTCCCCCTTGTGTTGCCAACTCCTTTACACTCAAGGATGCTTATACTGAGCCATCCCTACTAGGACGTCCCCTCTACAGGGGCTAGTGAGTTCAGTTAGCGAAGGCGAATGGGATGTGTTATATAAGTACATGTTATACCTTAGGAGAGTGAATGGAGTTATGCCTAGGGTGGATTAGCTATGCTCCAGTATGGTAGCAAGTATCAGAGAAGAGGCATCTCATATAAACTCAGAGGGTAACTGACTTCAAATGGCTCCTATGAGACAGGGATCTTGGCCAAGGTAGGTAATGGCTTAATCTGTCAGTATTTGAATGCAAGAAATACCCTGGGTCCTTTGAGAAGAAAATTAATGCTGTTAAAGAGTTGCTTATAAATACTTGAAAGAGCTGGAGGAACCACCATGAAATGAGCACACCCAGGGCCATGTCCACACCAGCTGTTGTCCAGCATTCAGGCTCCTGCTGGCCAATGCTGCCATCACCAATGACTTTCACTGCCTTGGCAGTGCTGCCAGATGCTCCCACAGATGAGGCCACTAAAACTTCTCACCTCTGCCCAGCCTTCTTTAACAGGACTCAACATCCCCACTGCCGGGTGTTTCAAATCTCCCCAAATGTACTAAATTAACAGCCTAATTTCTATCCAGATCCTAGCTGTCAGAGCTTCTGGACAATTCAGATTTTAGTTTCCCAACTCTTCCAGATAAAATGAGGATAAGATGTCCGCTGAGAGAGCCAACCCCAGCTTTTCTAAACCACATACAAATGTGGATGGCACCGCCGTCTGGCCAGTAGTTAGATTATACTTTAAGTGGAGCTGACAGAGATTCCCAACAGAAACAGTATAAGCCTGAGCTTTCTTTCCCCTCTGGCTTCTCTTACACTAGTGAGTGTGTCCAAGCCACATGGGTCACATGAGCCCCAAGATAGCTATGGATACGACACAACACAAAGTTATAAACTTACTTAAAACGTAATGAAATCTTTTGTGGATTTTTTGCTACCTCAATTACAGTTTTTGAGCATAAACTTTGTAGTTGACAACAACCTGTCACAATATCAGAAGGTTGAACGCTCGTGGAATTGATCCATCAAGATAAATGAATGGGACCTGGGGAGATGAATCAGTGAATAAATACATATGTGAAGCCTGGCGTTCAGATCCCCCAATGTCCACTCAAATGCAGGGTGAATGTGGGAGCCCGTCTGCAATCCCAGCAAGCTCTAGGTTCAAGTGAGATACCTTGTCTCAAGAGGTAAATGGAGAGTGATTGGGGACACCCATTGTCAACTGCCAGCCTCCACATGCATGTGCATGAACACACACACACACACACACAAAGATGAATGAACACGTTANCACACACACACACACACACACACACAAAGATGAATGAACACGTTACGGTCGCTGGGGACACAGTTCAGAAGGAATCCCACACCCATTGCCTCTAATCAAAGACTGGCATTTCTAGTGGCTTCCACAAAGACAGTAGAGACGTGCCCCCCCCTCCATGTTCCACTAAAGCTCTGAATTCCCCTGAGATCCTGTCTGTTTTCCTTCTGACGTTTCCCTTAGGAAGATGGTTTCCAAAAACAAAAACCATTGGAACATTCAGTCCTGAGTTCCTGAAAGCTACCAGAAACTCAAGAGATGAATGAAAAATGAGTGGATTCTGTTTCCCACCACTGGCGACAATAGCTTGAAGTGCCACCTTTTCCCTGCCCATCCTACCCCGGCATGACAGCATCTACAGAGGGCTCAGGATGCAAGGCTGGAGTGAGGCAAAGGAATTTTTGCAGGTATTTAACCATGGCCACTTTAGTGGGCTCCAACTTTCTGAGCTCAGGTCCAAGATGCCTCTAGCTAGATTCAGGCTGAATTCCCAGTGAGCTGTTGGAAAGTCACTCTTCCCAGAGTGTTGTGGTGCAGTTTTTCTTGGTAGCAATCCACTGCATTTGAGAGCCAGGGTTGTCTGTTACATCTGGGGAAATACCCACCAATCCCATCCCAACCCACTGTGACATCTGCCCACAAAACCCACAGAAGGAGCCTTCCACCAGCCACATCCCTGTCTTTAGGAAGCTGCCATTATATGAAAAGGAGGGCCAGCCCATAAACTGCCTAGCTATTTAATAATTTCTTTCCAAAGAACTAATCCAGTTTCATATTCATTCATATGATATTCAGGTATCATATCTCTGCCTTATCCAGTGAAAACAGAACTGCTAATTTTAAAGATACAAAAAATAAAATAAAAATTTCCATGATGTCACATGCCACCATGCCCAGAAGCACAGGCATAAATTCTTTCAAAGTGCTCTTCCTCCTCCTTCCATCCCTTTTCCTTCTTCCTTTCCTTCCCCCTCCTCTTCTTCCTCTTCCCCTTCTTCATCCTCCCCTTTTATTTGATTTTTAGGGGGAAAAAACAACAGGAAAAGTAGTAAGAGCGTTGGCTTTGCTCACACCGTGGAAAGCCAAGATGCTATGGAGACAGGAAGACACAGATCACACCATTTCATGGTGCAGGCTCTGGCTACTCATGTTAGCTTGGCTTGGTTCTGGCTGGTATATGGGGAGACCACCCACTTGTATCCTTCTCTGGAAATGCCAAAAGCAATCTGCATGATGCTCTAGATGGATCACTTCTGGCCTGTCTCCTGTGACTTTGTATCAGGATCCCTCCTTGGCTTGGCCTGCCTTCTGCCATTCTGGAAACGGTCATACCATCCCCAAGCGGAGGCTTGTCCACATGCCTTTAAGACCAAGGGGTACTTTTCAAGAATCATGTATCAGAAGATTAAGTAGTAATACTTCAGAAAGCTCCACTGGCTTCTGGGTGTCTGTAAAGGCAACATTGCAACATTCAAATCCCTTCCTTTGCTTCTGGAAGTCCTCTCGTTCTTCAGGAGTCGCTGTTGGAAAGGCATCAAAGTCTTGACAAGTCAGCCAACCAGGAAAGGAATGGGCAGTAAAGCAAAGAAGGAGACCCCTAGAGATAGTGTCATCCACTTTACATTATTATTAAAGGCCAGCTCTACTCAGTCAGTACAGGGTCTGTTCGCCATGGTGGTTCAGTGTTCAAGGATGTCTGGTCAAGGGAAAAATCAGGAAATTCAGCAGTGCGTGTAGCTTGCCCAGGATGGGCCTCATTGGAAAACTGCAACAGCACAGAGGGAGAAGACGATTGCCCTCACCATGTTCATTGAGCCATAGCCTAACAGTTCAGGATACGATGTGAGAAATGCGTCTGGGTCACTGTTCTAGCTGCACTGCTGTTGCCTGGGTAAAATATCGTGACCAAGTGCAACTTACTGGAGCAAACGATTTATTTGACTCTTAAAGGTCACAGCCCATCATGCAGAAGTCAAGGCAGGGATTCAAGCAGCTGATCACATCACACCTACAAGAGGAATGAGAATAAACATATGTGCTTCTGTTCTGCTGGCTTTCTTCATGCTTATACACCAGTCCAGGGCCCAGTCCATGAAATGGAGCCTCCCACAGCCAAGATGGCTCTTCCTCCAATAACAATCAAGACAACCTCCCACAGCCTTGACCAAGGCCAACCTGATCTCGTCAGCCTCAGTCCCCAGGGGATTCTAGGTTGTATCAGGCAACAGTTAAAACTGACCAGCAGAGGAGCTTAGGCTGGCCATGTTCTCAGCATTTGTCTTTGCACCTGTGGCATAGGAAGACTGGGAACCAGTCACCACGACCAACTTTAAAACCATCTTGCCTCTGTTTGTATAATGGAATAAGAGAAGGTTTACTCCGTCCAGTTCTGTGACTGGCAGTCTGTGGTCTGGAACAGGGAGCCAGAGGGAATAGAGGTGAGGATGGGAAATGAGGGGAAGGAGATAGCACTCCAGTATGCAGACAGAAAGCCCTGGCCAATGTCACCTCTGCTATGCTTCCCAGACCTGTGCTCTAATGTCTACACGTTCGCATTTGTCCACTCCTGATACTAGGTGTGCATTGAATGTCTTCTAAACAGCAGCGGAAGACACGGTCAAAGATGCACACGAAGATGAGGAAGAAACCAAGTTAAAGGCCTGGGCTGTGGTACCCCCACTGGAATGTGTACCTAGAATGTACAAAGCTGTGGGTTTGACACCTGGCATCACACAAACTAACTGTAATCCCAGCTCTTGGGAGGGAGAGGCAGATCATCCTTGGTGACATGGTCTGAGATCAGCTTGAGCTGCACTGTGAGAATGCTGGGAAGGAAGAAGAGAGAGAAGGAAGGAGTGATGGAGGCAGAAAGGGAAGGGTAGAGAGAGAGAGGGGGGGAAGGAAGGGAAGATGGAAGGAACAGAGAGGGGAGAGGGGGGGAAGGGGAGGAAGTAAATTCAGGTATATGAATGGGTCTCCTGAGAAGCAAAGGGCTTTTGCTTTTATTTGCTAAGAAAAAAGATGAGGAGAACACAGACTGTGTTTTGTTTTTTCTCATGAACAGGTTTCTTTAGCCTGAAGGACACAGAGATTCAGACAACGAAATAATGATTTAATAGCCTTGAAGTCAATCAGCTGAATACAATAGCATTCATTAGCCTTTTATGCCCAACTTGAAACTAATTCTGTTGTCTACTTATTTTTGTTCCAAAAGGATTACTAATGAAATATTTAGTATTTCATCAGGTATTGGATTCATCTCCACATTGGCCACCAATTTTCTCTTCTATAATTTGAAGTCATATCCTCAATAATTTTGGCCCTGGACTGTATCTGAATCTCAGGATCACACACTGCACTGGGTAGGGCCGTTCTGTCGTCTGACAACAGGATAATAGCTTTACTCCAGCCAGCAGAGGAAGTCGAGAGTAAGGGAGTCTGGATAATGCGAGTTGAATTCATTATTCAAACCTTCAAGGGATACGCTGAAAACAGAGAAGAGGGATAATGGTGTCATTATTTTTATTACTCTTGTTGGATAAACCTAGCGTGAAACATTAGAAGAGACCGGGCAAGCTTTCTGACGGCCGACAAATTGTCATTCAGAGCAATGTTGATAGAGGAAGCGGAAGCAGGCAGATCTTTGCGTTCTTATTCAGGTTCTGTTAACCATTTGTTTGTTGCTATGGACTTCTCAAGATTCCCTTGGTGCCTTATCCTTCAGAGGATGTGCTGGAGCTGGGACAGAAGTGCTCCTGGATTTATGAATGGAATCCAAGACACTTCAGAGCATCTGCAGGTGCCACAAGGAAAGGAAACAGTGTATTGGCATCATGTCATAGCAAAGACTGTGAGAACATGACTCCTGGGGGACAATGGGTGCTACCAAAAGACTACATCTGTTTATCTCACACCTAGGAGGTCCCTGTCACTTTAACCATATTTCTGAATATTTTCCTTCCTTCATTCCTTCCTTTCTTCATTCCTTTCTTCCTTTGTTCCTTCCTTCCTTCTGGGACAGGATTTCACATAACCCAGGCTGGCTTCAAATTTTATGTGTAGCTGAAAATGACTTCAAACTCTTGATCCTCCTACCTCTACCTCCCAAATGCTGGTATTACAAACACACCTGGAGATTGAACTCCGGGCCTAATGTGTGCTAGGTAAGCACTCTGTAGCTGAGCTACATCCCTAGCACTGAACATTTGTATTGATAATTTCTCTTTGCTATACAGAAGCACAACACTGCCACCCCAGCCAAGCCACCTATAAGCTTTTTGAGAATGCTGGAAACATAACACAGTGCATTGGTGGTCTTGTTATAGGGAGAAGAGGTGAGGGCGGGTGAAGTAGAAGGGAAAGGCTCTCCTCAGAGCTGCCAGCAGCAGAGATGGCCTTCTGGTACAGGGTATGACTTGACTTGGTGGCCAGTGTTCTAAAGTCACTCAGAGAAGTCTCCATATAGTGCTGAGGATCTGGTTCTATCAGTAAAATGCTTTATGTCTCAGCATGAGGACCAGATTTCTATCCCCAGAACCCAACTGTGTACAAAATCAGCTGTAGCTGTGCCCTCCTGTAATCTCATCACCAGCAGGATGGAGATGGGAGGATCCTTGGGGTTTGGGGCCAGCCTGCCTAGAAGAATCAAAAAGTTCCAAGCCGGTAAGAGACCCTCCCTTGATAAACAAGGTGGTGACCCATTGAGGAAGATACCCAGCATCAACTTCTGGCCTCCACATGCATACACACATGGCACACACATACACATACACAAGCAAGCAAAGTCCCCAAGTGACTCTTCCATTCCAAGATTAGACCCTATTTCAGGGGACATAGTACCTGAAATTCAGCCATCACAATTTATTCCTGTGATGTTTTTCTCTGCTGAAGATACTCTGGAAAGGCAAATGACTCTGGGAATGGAATATGAGAGGGGGCTGCTGGCTGGAGTGCTCCTGGCCACTCGACATAGCATTGGTCTTGTCTGAGGTAAGGAAAGGGGGCAGAGAGAGGACAGCCATGTGGTGGAGGTATTGCAGAGACCCAGGAGGAACAAGAACCCACAAAAGATGTGGTGCTTAATCTTCATGGTCAGTTTGATGGGATTTAAATCACCGTGGAAACACTCCCCTGGGTGCATCTCTAAGGGCATTTCCAGAAGTATAACAGAGCAGTAAAGACCCACTATTACAGAGGCTGGGCTCTCAGACTGAACAGAACAGGGAAAGCCTGCTGGGCACTAGCATTTGCTGCTCGCTGCTTCCTGACTCGGTGCGGGAGGGGGACAGTGCTCTTGCCACCATGACTTCCTCATCGTGATAGACGGTACCCTTGAACTGTGAGCCATAATAAACCCTCCCTTGCTTAAGGGCCCCTTTCCAGTTGTTTTCCACAGCAACAAGAAAAGTGGCTAACACAAAAGAAAAGGAGAGGTGGCATAGAGAAGACAAGGGCATGAGGTCATGCTCTCATCACCTGGGCCACCCTGTTTCCTTTGCTTCCCCAGGATGACTATGCTGTTACGCTGAGCGGCTGAGAAGAGCAACAGATGCTCAAATACGCTGCCTCAACTTCTGATGAGAAGGCCACCAACTTTCTGATGAGATGATCCACTTTCGGTAGAAAGCCAACTCACTAAACCCTTGCACAAGACTCTTACTAGGGCACCTCAGCTCAAGCTATGTTGGTGGCTGTAGAGTTTAGAAGACCACTGTATGGATCTGAATCTCGATTGCTGTGTCTGCAAAATGAGCATATAATGCTGTAGTTTGAATGAGAAATGGCCCCTATGGGCTCGAGTAGGTGACCACCTGATAGTCTGCTAGTGCTGCTGTTTGGGGAAGCTATGGAACCTTTAGGAGGTGGACCCTTGCTGGAGGAAGACATCCCAGAAATGCAGGATCTGAGGGCTTCCAGCCTTGCCCCGTTTTCTGTTTGCTGTTTCCTGTGTGTAAATAAAATGGGATGAGGCCTGCTTCCTGTTCCTGCTGCTTGCTGTGTTGCTTTACCCTCTGGATGCTTGAGCCAGGCAAACTCTTCTGTAAGTTGCCTTTGGTCATGTATTTCATTACAGCCCAGAAAAGTAGCTAATACAAATGTCAACCCTCACAAGCCAGCTCCTTTATTTCTTTACCTAGCCAGACATGCATTAAACACAGCATTCTATGTGTCAGGCCCCATCACAGGAGCTACCAGCACTAAACAAACAGCAAACACCAGGCCAAACCTGTCACCATCGTGATTACTTTCTGGTGACAATGTGTTTGAAGAGGCTTTGTGAGCAGTTAGGTATTGCAAAAATGGGAAAACTCTGTAATGTTTGTGGAACCTAAATTCATTTGATCCAAGTTCTTTGACCTAAAACAATATAGAAGGAGTATCAAACTAGTGCATAAAACTGTTTTCTTTGGTGTGGTGTGGTGTGGTGTGTGTGTGTGCGTGTGTGTGTATGTGTGTGTATATATATGTGTGTGTGTGTTGTGTGCAGGTCACTGTGTATGTGCATGCATGCATCTACATGTGTACATATATGTTTGGAGGCAGTTGTTATCTCCAGTTACCAACTGTCTTGGTTTATTAGGCAGTCTCTCACTGGCCCAGAAGTCATCAGTCTAGCTAGGCTGTTGACCAGTGAGTTCCATGGATTCTCGTCTCTGCACCTCTCTAGGCCTGGTACGATAAGCACTCATCACTATTCCTGACTTTCTGACACGGGCTCTGGAGATGAACTCAGGTCATGTTTGCAGGGCAAGGACTTAACAGACTCAGCTATACCCTTGTCCCTCTCCTGCGGTGTTTGAAGACTATTCTCATGTATATTGGAGCCTTGCTTTCTTTTTATTAAACTCTCCCATTTCTTCATTCCGCTTTCGCTAGGGCACACTCTGACGACCTCTCCTGTTTGATTTTCTTATACTATGTCTCTGTGATGGTGGCCCCAAAGCAAGTTCAGGACAGCAGAAGGCGGTAGTACAGTGGATGGCATAGCTGTTGCTACTTGTCAATCAGGCCCAGGGGCAGGAGAAAGATGTTTTCTAGTCAATCAGATTTTCTTCAGCCGTGAGGCCAGGCACACAGGAGACACTCAGGCAGAGAGACAGCAGGCTTGAAGACGAAAATGTGTGTGAAAGGAAACCAAGTGGACATGCCAGCCTGGCATGCATAATCCAGTGGCCTCCATATTTAATTTAATAGAGAAATAACACTTCCCATTCCCATCACCAGAATACAATCACCATATGAATGCACACTGGCTATTAATACTTACTCCTTCATGCATAAACAATCTCATTTCAGAAGTCTCTCTCCCAGAGATGCTTATCTTCCCTTCCATAGCACGTGGGTTTGGGGGAGGCAGGTGAGCATGCTCCACCTCACATGGCTGGAGTCTCAGCCCAACTCCCAGGGTGAGGAATAACAGCAGTTAATGAGTATCACCTAGTCAGAGCCCCAAACAGTGAGATACCAGATTCCATTCACTCTATCATGGCCATGACTGACATTTAATTATTCTCTATTTCTTCTCTCTTTTTTTTTTTGGTCTTATAATTCCTTTCTTATCATTCATTGTAAGTCCTTTGGAAGCTGCTAGAAAAAAAGCAAGATCGAGTGACAAAACAGAGATAATGAAATCAGAAGCAAGAGAATAAAATTATGTCTTGTAGGTAAAGTGATGATTCAGGGGACCAAGTTATTTCATAAGGTGCAGAGTCTGGAGGCAGAGCGAGTACAGCCCACTCTCGGGAGCTGAGCTGGATACCCTGCGGAGAGACACACACAGGCCATAGCACCGCAGGCTGGGACAAACACTGGACACATTCAATCCTTCTGCACGTGGTCTAGTTTAGCTGTGTGATTGTATCTCACCTCCTCACCCAGGAAGTGCTCCAAATGTTCTTAAGCATTACTACAAACCTACATCTAATGCATGTTTATTATCCAAATGTAAGTACTGTGAGCTGGCAAGAAGCTTACTGGGGAAAGGAGCTTGCTGCCAAATCTGATGGCCTGGTTTAGTACCCGAGACCTACTTGATGGAAGGAAAGAATTGATTTCTGCAAATTGTCCTCTAATGTCCACCCATACACACACATGCAATGTAAAGCCTCTCTGCCCCGACTTATTGGTAACAGTGGGGAGCTGAAGTCAGTGAGCTGGCTTAGCTGATGCACCCCCCTGATGCTGCCTGCACTAAGTCTTCTGGGGGAGAAATACACAAACATCTATTCCCCAGGTAATATTCTGATGACAAACCAAAGTATGATTCCACTGCAGGATGACTTGGCCAAGCAATGACATGGGCTTACTTACAAAGCACAGGTTACTACTTACTCTCACAGAAGTTGCTTCCAAGATCGTGGTGATCCTCACTCAGCTGTGTCTCCACCAAGTCCAAGTCCATCACAGACCATGATAATGGAAGCTACATCATGGAGTCCCCCTTTCAGCTACCTTCTACTTCCTACATAATAATCCAGCATCTCCCAAGATCATTTGCAACTGGAGAATGGCAGGAAGGCGTAACGACTGAAATCTCAGATGGGGCTCTAGGACTCCTTGCTCCCTTCAATTATGGAGAGACCTACTTACCCCTGTATTATTGTATTTAATCGGTTGCAGTTGCTACCAGGCCACAATACTCCAAATTGGCAATGAAATGATCACATTTCACCCAGAGAAGGAAGTCACACAACACCAGAGTGAAGCTGGATTAGGAGGTGGTTCCCAACGGCAGAGCTTGGCACTTCAATTTGGCAGGCTTCCAAGGGCTCTTGTAAGGACTTTTTCAGTATCTCAAGCCACAGCCATGTTTGAAGGAGTCCGAGAAGAGGCCTGCCTCAGTGCGTCTGCTACACTCTGTCATTTGTTGTGGAGAAGTCATGGGGAGAAGCGGAGAGGCACAAATATAGTGTTGGATTTCAGAGTGCTGCAGCTGGCCAGAGGTTGGTGTGGTTCTTGAAAATCTCAGAGGACACATCTCTAGGCCATCCTAGGAGGAGAAGGACAGGGACATCCCTCTGAAAGGAAGGATCTCTGTAGTAATAAGGGAAGCGGGCCTGCTTTTCGTCCGGCCCACGAAATAACAACACACAAATTGTATTCATTTAAGCACTGCCTGGCCCATTANTATTAACCAATGAAAGTAACACATAGACAGATGACCCTCCTACATCAGATCTCCGTCTCTCTCTGCCTCTCACTGTCTCTGTCTCTCTCTCACTGTCTCTGTCTGTCTGTTTCTCTCTCTGTGGGGGGCATGGGGGTGTTGTGTAGGCCAGAGGACAAAGGCTTACCAAAGCCCAGGAAGCGTGTCAAATTGGAAGTTCACAAGGATGGATGTGTCGAGGCCACTGGGCTGAAGGATGAGTGTAACTGCATTACCAATAAGTGACTCTAGGCAAGTGCAGAGAATTGAGGTACAAAGTCAAGAGATCAAAGAGCCAAGAGTCATGATTCGTGCATAGTGGGCCAATGGGTGACTCACTTGGCTTTGCCATAGTTAGCCTTCCGACAGCTCTGATTTAAATCATTCATACGTGGTGCATCTCCACTTAAAAGTTCATAAAACATCATGCCAAATGCACTGGATACATGGTAAGAAAGCCTATTCTCTCTCTCTCTCTCTCTCTCTCTCTCTCTCTCTCTCTCTCTCTCTC
>LOEQ01003956.1:120484-133226 GCA_001685075.1 Bramus lutescens
TCTCTCTCTCTCTCTCTCTCTGTGTGTGTGTGTGTGTGTGTGTGTACGTGTGTATATGCCTGTGTGCACACTTGCAGAGGTCAGAGGTCAGCCTTGTATGTCATTCATCTAGTGAAGCACTCACCACCACCACCACCACACATGGCTTTTTCACATGTGTCTAGAGATCAAACTTAGAACAAGACAAGCCCATCACCCACTGAATTGCTCCATAGCGCAGGAACTGCACCTTATCTCCCCCTTGTTAAGCTTCCTCCTAGTTTCTCTGCTCAGGCACGCCATCGCAGCTCTTCTGTTCAGATGCAGGCCAATAATCAGCCTACACATTCAGAAGGATTTCCTGTCCCTCTGCTTAGGTGTGCCCAGGAGAAGTGTCCTCTGAGATCTCTGGCTTCAAAGCCACACCACGGCCAGCAGCTGCTCTCTACATGTGTGCTTCTACCTCCATCCTTGTGGCTTACTCCCAGCAAATGCCTATGTGTGGCAGGGGTAGATCTGTTCCTGGGCCACTATGAAGGTGATCATGGCTTGAGATGCCCTAAAAGCTTTACTGAACTTTCCACAGAAATGAGGGGTCCCACAAGGGGGACATTCCTGTGGAGGAGCAGCCCCGTATGAACATGGAGTCCTAAAGGCCTTGGTGAGTCTGAAAGGCCTTATGGAAGAGGGACAGCCTTGTTGTGATGACAGGAGAACGGTTCTCTGCAAGAGGAGTAAATATTTGATATTTACCTACTGCTGATCAGTAATTAGTTTAGGTAATAGGATCTTAGAGTTTGATTGCCAAGATGGAGAATAAAAATGATAAAAGGAAGGGCCAGCAAGGTGACTTAATGGGCAGAGGTGCTAGCCATCAAGCCACGCACACACGTACACCACAAAGAAAGAAAGAAATGTAATTAAAATATTTTAATATGAAAAGGAGAAACCTAGCCTGACCCTCAAAGCATAGAATTGGAATTGGAAGTTGCATGGTGAACAGGTTTTCTCAATGTATGTAGATAGATGTATGGTGAAATATACATCTAAATGTGTCAGTATGTACATGTGCAGGTATGTGTGTGTACTAATATTCTTTTCCATCAAACACAACCAGAAAGGCTAGAGAGATGGCTCAGTGGTTAGGAGCATCTGTTGTTCTTGCTGAGGATCCCAGTTCAGTAGTATATTAGTCAGGGTTCTCTAGAGGAACAGAAATTACAGAATGGATCTATGTATATGTGTATATGTATACATATGAAATTTATTAGAATAGCTTACTGACTGTGGTCCAGCTAGTCCAACAATGGCTGCTAACCAATGAAAGTTCCAAGAATCCAATAGTTGTTCAGTCCACAAGCCTGTTGGTGTTCAGCATGTGCCAGAATTGCAAAGAGGTAGGCTCTAATGCCAGTGAAGGTCAGACTTGCTGGTAAGAGCGAGCAGGCAAAGGGAGAGCTTTCTTCTTCCATGTCACACATAGCATTGCTGCTCCATCCCACACCAGTGCAGACATTGCTAAAGGATCCCAGCTCTAAGTCTCACTGAGTTCAGGAACATAGAATCCCTCTAAGCATAGAACACTTTCCACCCACAGCTATTCCCTATTCATTGGAGTTTGGGAAAGAAGAAAAGTTGTGAACCCTTGGCTGTGAGGAGTCCTCAGAGTGCTGTGCTGTGACCCTGAAGGCCTCCCAGAGGCTCTAGACCTCAGGAAGCATTCTACACTGAAGACAGGAGCTCTGGAGTATATGAAGGGGTTCTATGCTGGGAGAAATGGTTCTAGACTTAGGGAAGCAAGTCTCAGAGTGTCACCTCTTCCCTGGCCCTTAACCCTGCTTTCCTTACTTATTCTAGCTCCATGCTTCATCTGAGGTGATGTCAGCTCACGCCTTGAACTTGGGGGAGAGCCTGGTTACACCTCAGCTCATGGATATGAGATGAATTCTGCTGCGCCTTCAAGAGCCTGGTACTTCAACTTTGATGTGCCCTGGAACCTTTGGTGTGGTAAGCATATTAAAATGCAAATTCAGCACTGGGGAGATAACTCAGTTGGTAATGTGACTTGAGGTTATTTCTGGCCTCCATACACATGCACATACATGCATGTATACCAGCACCTGCCTATTCATGCACCCACATGACACATGCCTACACTACATACACACACACACACACACACACACACACTCACTCACAGGATGCCAAGCACCATGCTAAGCTCCCCCTTTGAGTGTATTTCCTGAAACCTGTTAACAGGTTGTCTTAAAGTATGACTACCCCCATTTTGTAGAGTCACCCTGATGCTAGGGACAGTTTAGTGGATTTTCCAGTGTGAGAGATAAGGGTTTTCAGATCAGAAGTGCCAGTCACTTTGAAGTTCTCTGTGAGTTTCTTTCTGGGCTCATGGGGTGGGTCACCCCTTCCCTGCCATTGACTGCTCTAGTGTCATTTTTGCTGCCATGACAAATATCCCAATGAAAAGCAGCATTGGCTTGTTCAGTTCCCAGTCCCTGGTATGGTCTATCATTGAAGGGAATCAAGACCAGAACTCAAGTGGCTTATTACATCACATCCGCACTCAAGGACAGAGAGAGGATAAATGCCTTTTTGTTCCTTAAGCTTAGCCAGCTCACTTCACTCTTCCTGCATCCAGGCCCAGCCCAGAGAAAGGCGCCACCTATGCTCAGAGTGGGTATTCCCACTTCACTAACAGTTGAGACAAGCTCCCACAGACATGCCTACAGGCCAGCTTGAGGTAGGCAACCCTTCAACTGGGAGTTTCTTCTTGGGTGATTCCGGCTGTGCCAATTGGCTGTTGGAACAGACTGATGCTAAAGAACAGAACCCCCAGCCCTAGACCCCCAACACCTGGTGTGATAAGGAAAAAAAGTCCTGGTCCCTAGTGCGGGCTCAGACACATCTGAGGCAAGTCTGGCCCTGTGGTATTTATTTGGTTTTATTTATTTGTTTGTTTTGATTTCAAAGACATGCATTGTCTATAATGTATATGATTTCAAATACAAGTATGACTTTATTTACTTTATGATAATTTCAGACAGGTGTGGTGCACATCTTAATGCCAGCACTCTGGAGGCAGAGGCTGGTGGATATCTAAGTTTAAGCCTAGTCTGGTCTACAAATCAAGTTCCAGGACAGTTAGGGCTATACAGGAAAACCCTGCCTTTGGAAAAAAATAATTTCATACAAGTTTATATTGCTTTAAACTATGCATAATTTTATTTACGTACTGAAAATTTCCTAAAAGCGTACATTTCCCCTTCTCCTCGCCATCCCCTTTGTCTCCCGAAACAGTATCGCTGCTACTTTGGTGCATATATACACTCATGATTTTACATATCTATAGAAAATGTAGCAAGCACTTGTTTTTAAATTGACTTTTAATTGGCTTGAAGATTTATTTTTATTTTTAGGTGTGTGTGTGTGTGTGTGTGTGTGTGTGTGTGTGTATAAGACACACATGAGCACGGTACCCTGGATGCTAGAAAAGGGCATTGATCCCCAGGAGCAAAGTTACAGGCAGTTGCATGTTACCCGGTGCAGATACTGGGAACTGAACTCAGGTCTTATGAAAGAGCAGTACACGCTTTTAACTGATGAACCATCTCCCCAGCCCCTTAATTCCCTTAACGTGGTTTTCTTTAGTAACACCCACTTTTCTGCCAACAACACAACTCCATTCTTCCTTATGGCTGAAAGAAATTCCATTGTGTGTATGCGTACCATGTTCTCCGTATTCATTCCTTCGATGTTGGACCCCTGGGTTGGCTCCATAACTTAGCTGTTGTGTGCAGTGCTGTAGCAGCAGTAGCATGCATGTAGAAGGAGCATGCATGTGGAAGGAGCATGCATGCGGAAGGAGCATGCATGTGGTGTGTTGTGATGTATTGACTTGGAGCCCTTCAGCTAAGAACCCAGGAGTGATGTGGCTGGGCCATCTGCTAAATCTATTTTTAGGTTTCAGAGGCAGCTGTATACTGATTTGTGCAATGGTCGGACTAGTTTATATCCCTTCCAGTACTGGATGAGAGGTCCCTTTTCTCCATCTCCTTGCCAGTATTTGTTATTTATTTTCTTGATGACTGCCATTCTGTCTGGGGTGAGAAAAACTCTCAGTGGAGTGCTAATTTGTGTTTTCCTGGTGGCTGGTGAGGTTGAACATTTCTTTTTCATACATATATTTGCCATCATACTTTAATTCACTTTCTAGGTGAGTCTCATAGTACCTTACCCTTTAGACTACTGAAGACACTGCTTCTTAAAGTGCTGACCCAAAGCCAACGGCAAGACCTTCCCAGGGAGTGGTATCCTGGATACTGAATTTGTGTGTGTGTGTGTGTGTGTGTGTGTGTGTTCATGTATCTACATGTGTGTTGTTATGCATGTGAGAGCCAGAGATCAGTCTTCTCTCTCATTATTCAGGCTCAATCACTTGATTTTCTGAGAAAAGGTCTCCTCCTGGACCTGATGCTTGCCAATTCAGCTTGGCTGGTTTGCCAGCGAGCCTAAGCCATCCACCTCTCTCTGTCTCCCCAGCACTAAAATTACAATCACATGTCATCACATCTGGGTTTTTAATGTGGGCTTTAAGGATTTCTCCTTACACAGCAAACATCTGACCATCGGGACTATCTGCCCAGCCCCAGTGTGATTCATTTTTGTAAGTACCCAAGGTCACGGGTCAAACGTCAGTCAGTGTGTCCGAATGACTCTCGTGGACAGTCTCCAGAAGACTTCACCCCTTGGCTGGACATGTGCTTTTTGCTTTGTGCTTTTCCCAAGTCAGTTTTCCCCTCAGATCGTGGGTTTGACAACTTGGCTTTGGAAGCAAACCTTAGCTCTGTCCCTCACACCACATCCAGCTAGCCCAACTCTCCTTATGTGGAAGCCAGCATTTTAACTGTCTTGGATTCCTCTGGCTGTGATATGAGCTAACCTCCGGCCAGAGAGCGAGCTGGATACAACTAGACTGTGTAAAAATATTTGCCCCCATGGTCAATGGTCCCTATCTTAAAGTCTGTTAAAAATCCATGTGACAGCTCCCTAATGTTTAATGGTTTTCATCTTTTTCCATTTTTCTTGCTTGGGTCAGTCTGCTGACTCTCAAGAACCCGGCCGCCAGCTGTCTTCCCCTTCTACAGTTTTTCCTATTGGAGGCTGTCCCGCCAAATAACCAGCCATGCTAAGACTGTTTAGAAATAGAGAGGTGGTGGGCTCTGAGTGAGGCCTGGACACCATTTACCTAATGGTAAAACACTTGCATTTGGAGGGCCATGCCTGTTTGACCCTGAGGATGGACCCTCTGACCTGATGATTAATATTGCTTTTCAGTCTACAGGGTCTGGAATCTCCTAGGAACTATACCCCTGAATTAATCCACAAGAAAGTTTCCAGATTGTCCAAGCTTGGGTGTAAAGACCCACCTTAGATGTGGGTGGCACCACGGGCTAGTGCCCCGAGCTAAATAAAAAAGAGAGAGTGAACTGAGCACCAGTGTTCATTTATTTATGCTTCCTGACTAGGGGTAAAATATAACTATCTGCCTCCAGTTCCTGCTGCCATGTCTTCCCTACCAGGATGGATTGTATCCTCAACTGTGAGCCAAAATAGACTCCTTCTCCAATAAGCCACTCTTGTCAGAATAGCTCATCATAGGAGCAGGAAGGGTAATTCATACATACATACATACATACGCATATGCATATACATACACACATACATGGTCATGGTATAGGTAGCTGATGTGATACAGGCTCATTATTTTTCTTTTCATAAGTGTATGTCTGTGGCACATGTGTGTATAATGTATGTACACATGTGTGTACACGTGTAAACACCTGTGCATACAAGTGCAGAGGTCAGAGGAGGCCCTGCTCTGTTCTGCTCTCTCGTTCTTTGCCTTTCTCCCTTGAGACAAGTTCTCTCATTGACCTGGCAGCTAGCAAAACTCAGTAACCCTCCTGTCCCTTCCCTTTGAAGCTCAGGGGATAGATACATTCTTTTTTGCCACCCCATGCAGATTGTCATGTAGGTGGTAGGTGCTGCAGATTTAGAATCAGGTTCTTGTGTTTGTGCAGAGAGCATTCTTACCCTGCTGTCTTATTTTTGTAAGTACTAGTTACAGCATCGCCACACATGCTCTACGCACGGTTTGCTGATTCCCTGGCAATGGAGAAACAAACCTTCATTCTCAGAAGGGTTATAGCTTACCCATCAAAACCAAGCAAGGGAATAGGCAGAAGATCAGTTTGAGAAGAAATGACTCACTAATTGATCACAAGCCAAAAGAGACCCGAGACTCTGCACTTCTGATTCCCAGTTAACTTTCCACACACATTAGCAACAGTTTACATAAACAGACAGGCATTCCCTGCTTGTTGGTAGGCCACTAAGCATAGATGCTGTGGATTTAGGGGATCTGCTGAGACTTTCCTTACATGAATTTCCTTAAGCATCTCCAGAGAGGCAGAGCTTTTAGAACCAGTCTGAGCAGCGATGACCTTCAGAGGTGTCCAACCTGCAGCCACATAATGCACACACAAGATAGCTCTGACTGCAGCCCAGAACAAAATCAAATGGTACTTTTAGTAACTTGATTCTGAGGTAAATGGCAGCTTCATGTTTCAATGTAAGAAAGCAGGATACAAGTTTGGGGAGGTGGTTTAATAGATAAGAGTACTAGGTGTGCAAACATGAGAACCCGAGTCTGAACCTCCAGCACTTAGGTTAAAAATCCAGGTGTAGCTGTATATATGGCAGCAACCCCAGCATTGTGGAAGGAAGAGACAGAGAATATTCCTAAGGTTTTCTGGCTGTCAGCTGGGTTCCAGGTTCAGGGAGAGACCCTGCCGAGGGAATAGGAGAATGAGAGAGAGGGACATCTGATGTCCTCCTCAGGCTGCTGCACAGGTATAGGTGCACACAACCACACATACATGAACAGAAACACACACATCAAACAAGAAGGAAGAAATGGAAGGGAAAGGAGAGAGAGAGAGAGAGAGAGAGAGAGAGAGAGAGAGAGAGAGTTCAGCATTCCTGCATAGTCTATACCACACATTCATCTGCACCGAAATTTGGACAAACTGAGAATTTCATTCTTTCTGATCTGGGAAACAGTGGTGCTGAGTCCCCAGATGTGTAAGATGGCTTGTGTGACTGCAGCTGAAATCCAGAGTCAGCACAGAGCCTGCACCTTGTGCCACTTCTTGCCCCTCTGCTTTTTCTCTACAGCATCAGCCAGGTCCTCTGTGCCCTCAAGAGAAGTTGCCGAAGTGACTGACAGAATGAGCATATACTGAAAGGGATTTATTGGATTGTCTCGCACAACACAGGCCATGACAGTCAAACAATGGCTGTCTTACCACCGGAGAGCCTGTTTGGTGCACAGAACTACGTGTCTTGGCAGTTCCAATGTAGTGCTAAAAGCTTGGGGGGTTCCAAGACAGTCTTCAGCTCACATTTGAAGGGCAAAGAGGATGGGTTCTGATGTCAGTGGTACCAGTTGATGGTGGCAGCAACAGAGGAAGTGCTCTTACCAAGAAGCAAAGCAACAGCTTTTCTCTGGAATGTTCTTACATCTGGGCCATGACTGGACAGTAACACTTGCCCTGTAGAAGACAAGGTGACCAGCACCTGAGGAATGAGACCAGAAGGGGTTCCCTGGCCTCCACGTGCACTTGCACACATGTGCACAAACACCTGCATACACATAAACACACAAATACTTTTTAAAAGATGTGTGAATGTCTAACACAGCCTACTTGTCGCATCCTCTGAAATGGGCAGTCTCCTGGCTCCTCTTTCTGTCTCTTCCAATTTATCCTCCACACTACCACAGAAGTAAGCGTCCTAAATCATGTGCTCAGAAGTCTTCAGTAACTCTCCTTGCTTGCAGAATGAGAAAAACAAGCCAAACTCCCCAGCAGGCAGTTGAAGGCACACGCTGGCTTCAGCATGATCTTCTCAGCACCTTTGTGGCATTGGCTCCTTCCGCAGAGGGCTTCCGAAGCTCCTAAAGGCAGGTCGTGCCCTATTGCTGGGCTTCAACAAGCCATTTCTCCTCTTTGAAGTTCTCTCCCCTTGGAGCCAGAGTTCCGAATCCCAACGAGGCTCCAAGACCCTGGCACCAGTGCCCGCACTCTTGGAAATGCGGGCCTCCCCAGGCCCCTTCATCTCTCACCAGCACCTTGTGAGGCATACATCACACTCCACTTTGCCCCACTATCATTTATACACACGCCAAATCACAACTTCCAGACCATCTTTTTTTTTCCAAAACTAGTATTCTCTCCCAGCTTATTTTTTTATCAACTGAAAGATTTAATGGTGGTCTGATCATATCTGATCACAGTAGACCCACTGTGGCTGAGTGGTGACCACAGGGAACATTTTAGTCTCTCTGAGGCTTGGATTTGAATTCCGACTTTCCTCCCCACTGCCTGTCCAGCCTTAACTGAGTTCACCATCCTGAGCCTGGATTTCTTCATGGAAGGAAGAGAGTGACAATTGTCCTCTGCAGACCCACAGGAGTGGGTGGGTAGTGACGAAGTGAACAAAATGTCTGACCTAGAACTCAGCATAGACACATAACAAATCTTGACCACAGGCATAAGTACTAGGGCAGGAACTTAATGATCAGGGAGAGGTGCTAACTGAAGAGCCAACAAAATTATAATTGACAATTCATCAATTTCTTCACATTCCAAGGAAATGCTGTTCTTCTCTTCCACCTGCAACTACGCAGGATATCCTGACTTGCAGACATGCCCAACCTAAGGATGGGACTCAACACCTGCAAAGAAAATTCACAGTTGAAAACTGTCAGTAGAGAGCATGCTGGACATGGCCAAAGCCCTGGGTTCCATCCCTAGTACCGAATAAACTTGCCAGGGTGGCTCACATCTATAAACTCGGTGCTCAAAAGGTAGAGGCAGGAAGCTCAGAAGTTCAAGGTCATCTTTGGCTCCACCATGAGATCCAGGCCAGTCTGGGCTTCCTGAGAGCTTATCTAAAGGTGTGAAGAGAAAGGAAAGACAGATACTCAGAAAGAAATAAGAAAAGTAGGTTTCTGACTCTGTGTTGAACTGTATGAATTTATAGTTATGCTGGGGCATATGAGGCCAGCTGTTCTCAGGCTAGAAACACCTACAAAGACTAAGGTGTAAACCGCTGGGGTGGCTCAGTGTTAGAGCCCTTGCCTAGCATGCCAGGAGGACTCCCATACCACAAGACAAAAGAAAACACAAATCAAAAATCCTCAGCACCTCCCAGACAGATTCTTATCTGCTTTTCCGCTGCCCTTCCCAAGGCTGAGTCTTCTCTCAGCCAAGCCTTGGGGCATGCCATCTAACTACCCCCCCCCGTTGTCTTCCTAAACCCCAGGCTATGAGTGTTTAAATATGGCCCCCAGATGGTGCTGGAAAAGAGAGAGCAGAGCATCCTCACCACCGCCACCCCCACCCTGCTTGCTTCACCCAACTGGCCCAATGAGAAACAGGAGAGCGCAGAGGGGACCTGAGGGAGGCTTTTGAAGTGCCGGCTGCACAGAAGCCAGCAGAGCCAAGAGGCAGCAGTGTCAGATTTACTGCGGCCCTGAAAACTACAGATATTAGGTTGGCTGTAGCTCACTGACCTCTTTGGGCTTTCAATTTGGGCCTGAGATTTATGACCTCCTTGCCTTGGCTTTTGAAATTCCCAGGGATCTGTCTGTGCCTTTAACATTTCTGCCCCTACCCTGCACCCCCCGACACACACCCTCCCCAGTCCACAAGGACATCCTGTTTTCCAGGATCACAGATAAAGAAGACACAAGCCACAGAACACCAACACTATGTAATTTTTTTTTTTCTTTTTGGTCGTGACTCCTTAATTTCTCAGCCATCCTAGGTGTTCTGTCAAGCTGCAGTCTGGAAGTCTAGACCGGGAGATATCTATGATAGAAAAGGTGCGTCTGTATTTCAAGCCCTCAGAATTTATTCTAGCCATCTGACAGTTGCTTGGAGATACAATCTCAATTTTTGCAATAGCCCCTTCAGTGAGATATTTATGGCACATACAACTATAATTATTTACCTGTAACAAAGTCCAGGTCTGTCTGCTTCAGGTGACACAGGCAGCTGAGGCCCAAGGAAGACAAATCCATCTTCCTCTTGTCCAGAAGTCGACCTTTTGCCCTCAGGACCTTGCCCACCTCATTATGAAAATGTAGACAGGCTGGGGCATGGCTGCTTCCTGTGTAGGCTCTGGTTAGGCTAATACTAGGAACAAGGAAGAGATGAGCCTGGGGAGCTCCTCCAGGCCAGGCAGGGGCTGTTGGCAATGTCTTCCTTTGTCATTCAATGACCTCTGTGGGTAAATGTCATGTGTATGTGTGGTGTGTGTGTGTGTGTGTGTGTGTGTGTGTAGGAGGAGAAGGAGGACATAGGTGCCTTGCCCTACTCTCTCTACCTTATGCCCTGAAGACAGGCACAGTCGCTGAACCTGGAGCTAAGCTGGCAGTCAGAAAGCCCTACTGATCCTCTGTACCCACCTTCCATGGTGCCGGGATGATAAGCATTACACAGCCACATTCAGCTTTTCACGTGGAGCTGGGCTTCCTGCTCAGGTCCTCATGATGCACAAGCGCTCTTATTCACTGAGCTGTCTCTTCTGGCCCTGTTTGTTAGTGTTTAATGTTTTCTGCAAACATATATAATTGAGTATAGACACATGCCCAGCCACAGCAGCAGGAGATCCTGGTGCTGAGTCTTGCTGCGGGATCTCCAAGACCCTTTTCTCTCTTCACTCTGGGGGACTAACAGCCTCTGGCCTTTCTGTCCAAATTTTATTCTCACTCAAAAAGCTTTGCCCTGTTTCAGGACAGACTTTTCAAACAGCTCTTGGAAAATTTCAAAATCTATCCTTAACGGTCCAGACTTGACATGGCTGACCAAATCCACAAGCCAGTGTTGCTACACCCAAGGGACAGGCTTGAGAGAGGGAACTGAGAATTTGAGTCATAAAGGTCACGTGGGGATAAATGCTCACAAGGCCTGTTGAAAGAAGGGTTTTTGTTTGGGGGTGGTTTTCAGACAGAGTCTAATGTAGCCAAGATTGACCTCAAACTGTACTTGTAAGCAAGGATGACCTTGAATTTCTGATCCTCCAGCCTCCATCTCCAAAGTGCTGGGATCTCAGGCATGCAATGCCAAGCCAGGCTTACCAAGCGAAGGAATTGGAACCCAGGTCTTAGTCTATGCTAACCAAGCACTCTACTGACTGAACTGCACCCTTTACCCCCAAATGACTTTGTTTTGAAGTGCCACGATTTATTTGATAGAATCCAATTTTTTTCTGTGTTTTTTTTTTCTTAATACGTCATGTTCAGACTGAGAATGTAACTCAATGGTAGGAAACACTTATCTTGGTTGTTCTAAGTCCTGGGTTCAATCCCCAACACCACAGAAAAAAAAAGTAACGGGAATAAGACGTGTTTACTTACATTCTTAATTGTGTGTGTTTGTCTGCTGCTGTTTGGGTTCACACTGGAAGCCACGAAACCTGGAGGCATTCAGGTGATGTCATTGTGTGAGATGGCATGGAGAAGCCATGACACCTGGAGGCATTTGGGTGGTGCTCAGTGCGTGAGATGGCACAGAGATTTTTTGCCTTTTGGCTCATCTCCTGGCACTTACATAGTCTAGAATCGTCTGCCATCCTGTTGAAACGAACAAGCTGCTGTGTAGTTTAAACTCTAAGACGGAGCCCTCCAGCTTGCCTGTCTCAATGTGATGGTAAGAAAATTCTGCTTTTTAGGGAAAAATAATACTTTTAGTTCTACTTTAAAATAACATATACCTCCTGGAGAATCCATCCAAGTGCCATCGAGGGCCACCTAGCATCAGATGCCTGAGCTGCTTCCAGGACTGACATTGTGAAGCCTACAGCTGACTCGCCATCAAGCAATTGTGACAGTTTTTATTTGACATTGGACAGCACACGTTTTCTTAGATCAGATAAAGAAGTCTTCACTAGCACTGTGTTCAACAGCTGCACCATGTCCCAGTAAGACGGTGCATCTACACTGTCTTGCTGTTGTCAGAATTTCTGTTGGTGGCTCAGCAGTTAGCAGTGTGTGCGACTATTGCAGAGAACCTGGGCCATTTCCCAGCACCCATGTCAGGTGGCTTGCAGTCACCTACAACTCCAGCTCGAGAGCGTCTGATGCTCTCTATTGACTGCCAGAGGCTGCAGCAAGCATGTGATACACACAAAGTCACCAGATACACACACACACACACACAATAAGCATAATAAGTAAATAAAATAAATATAGACTTTTTTAAAAAATATATTGTTGGGGCCTAGAAAATGGTTTAGTGAGTGTCTGACTTGCAACATGAGAACCTGAGCTCAAATCCCAGAATCCAAGTTAAAGAGCCAAGCCTGCTGGCCTAAGATTCATGCCAGTGCTGAGAGATGGAGGCAGGAGGATCTCTGGGCACCCTAGCTGAACTAATTTCCAGATAAAAGCGTGAGATTCCATCTCAAAAACAAAAACAAAAAGTTTCAGATGAGATGGGTCGGAACATTAAGATACTTATCCTGGAGAGCTGAATTAAATCCCAGAACCCATCCACATAAGGGTGGAAGGAAGTACCTGACTTCACAAAGCTGTCCTCTGACCTCCACAGGGTCATTATGGCAAGTACATCCCCCACTCACTCACATCACACACACACACACACACACACACACACAC
>LOEQ01003956.1:140507-164562 GCA_001685075.1 Bramus lutescens
CTCCTATCACTACAAAGCCCCTTCCACAGCGAGCTTGCAGGCAGGAAGGCAGCAGGGCCTAGTGCATGCTGTGGAGTCACTGTCTTCCAGAGAGTTAGGGTGATGCAGTGTAACCAAATCTCACATCCTCACATGTCAGCTGCCTGGAAGCTGGTACCTATGGTTGGTTTCCAGGTCTTTAGCCTTTTACCCAAAAAAGTGAAAATGATACACAGCGTTGAAAAAGCAACAAAGCAACTTTATCCAAAAGCAAAACAAATATAGCAGAAACAGACAGAAACACATTGCAGAGGAGCCAAGGGCTACAGCAGAGCGGATTTGGGCTTCCCTTTATGGGATTCAAGAGAAAGAAAAGAACAGTTCTGTATTTTGATTGGTGGATTGGGTCATACATCTATCTTTTCTTACTGTGCCTGTCCCTTCTCATAAGGCATGCACATCCAATTATGCACAGCATAAGGTGGGAAATAGGGAATTCTCCCTAAAAGTTGACTTGAAGGATAAGGTTTGTCTTACCGCCCAAAACCAGTTTACACGGATTGGCCTTTCTACGTGCACAAATTCATTGAGAATACGTGTGAATAAAAGCAGTCTAATTTTTAATATTGTTGGAGCAGAGAAAACTGTGCTTCAGAGAAGGATGGATGTGTAGATGTGTAGCCAGATGTGGATGAGAGCCAAGGGGGCTCGGAGGTTGCTGGGTGCGTTGTTCAGAGGTGTGTGTGTGTACATTATGTTCAGGTAAAGGGGCCGGGCTGCCAAGTACACGGTTATTAGAAGAGTGGAGTGTGTGTAATCCAAATTTAGTAGAGTCCCAGACTGCTTAACATATTGTCCTCATCCTTGTCTGTCCAGACTCAGGTGCCTACAGTCAGCACTGTTTGCCTGGTTCAAGGCTTCCCACCCCCATGCTTTAATTCATTGATTTATTTGCATCTGTATGTTGTATTAATCAATGATCAGGTAAGATAACAGAGTTTGGACAGGGTGCATAGGACCAAGTGGGAAGATGGGAGAAGCTGCCCCTGACAGGAGACATGCTGAGGGCAGAAGCTCATAGGCCAAGTTCTCTCTTGGTTGCTGAATGGCTGGGGGCGGATGGTGAATGCAAGTTGAAAGTTAGGAGGGCAGAGCTCCAGGACTGCCTTGTTCCACACTGGGGAGTCTCACAAGCTTTGGGTTGTATTTTACCCATTTGCAGAAAACATAGAAATGCTAGCCTTGCTTTCATTTATTTTCACTGTTTCCCAATCCCATAAGGAGGTGGGGTTTCCAACTGGGCTTTAGTGGGTAAGCACTGCTTGAAGTCAGGTAGGCCCAAAGTCCTGAAACTGCTTACTGAATGCATCAGTCTTTGCATAATTGAAGAGTCCTAGGACGTAGAGCTGTTGAGACAGCTAAATACACACTTTCCCTCCTTCCCCTGCCTCCTCGGTGTGACTCAGACCAGGAGATAGCCTCTGGCTCCTTCCTTGCAATCTCTCTCTATGGGAGACAGGACCATAGAGTCCAAGCATCCTTTCAAACTGTGTGGCTCTTGGCTAGGATTAGTCCCAGAATTCCCACTGCAGTTCTCAGGCAGAGGCCTGATCCAGCTCTAGCCCAGGCTGGTGAGTTCGCTGCTGGGTTTGGAACTGATTTGCAGGCTGCAGGCTGATGGATACTTAGGCACTGGCAGTCGAGTGAGTGAGAAGAGACTCTGAGATAAGAGAAGAATGACTCCTCGGTATTTACAGTGAGCTCCAAGAGTCCAGACGTCTCCCAAGAATGCTGCCACATCCGAGCAGGAAAGCTAGCAGTGCTGGTGGCCCAGAGCCCTGGAGTGTGATGTCCCCAACAAAGGGAAGCTTCCGGCTTCCAGAGGCCTGGGCTCTCCACTGATTCCCATATGGACAAGCTCTTTGACTCAGTGACACAGGCAAATGACTCTGAAAGGCTGTCTCAGCCTTGTGTGCCAAATGAGACACCATGAGAAGAGGACACAAAACTCCCCAGCTCCTGAAGGTGCTGCGCAGTCCCTCCAGGGACAGGGAAGACACCAGGTAGTGGATGGTGAGCGGCTCTGCACAGCGAGGTTACTTGAGAGGACGTGGGGAGTTGATTTCATCTGTAGGTGCAGGGCTATGTACATGAGCGTGTCTGTGAGAGCAGGCATGTGTATGCTGCAGGGTGCACACAGGGGTCCAAGGACAACTTCAGCGCCAGTCCTCCCCTTTTACTGTGGTTGAGACAGGGTGTCCATTGCTTGCCACCTCAGGCTCCAGGCTAACTAATTTCCTCACCCCCCTCCATAGAAGCCCCGGAGTTGTATGTGTACTATCATATGGGATTCATATGTGTTCTTGGGACCCAATCTCATGTCCTCATGCTTGCATGGCAACTTACATGCTTCCTATCGCCTCAGTCCCTGAACCATATATTTTAATTATTGCCTACTTATTTTAATGCACATTAAAATATTTGTGAAATATAATGTGATGTGGTGGCTTTTTGCCATCTGGCTAAATTGCACATGCTAAAGTAGATATGTTAAGGCTAAGATGCAGACACTCATCAACGCCTACAGTTTAGGAAGCGTGGGCATAACATAGATCTTGCCACTGATGTTACTGCTTATTAGAGCTCAGTCTTGGGATGTGGCATTGCTCTCCTCACTCCCAAGTGCCACACTCAATGCTGTGCGAGCACTCGGACTTGGGAAAGCACAAGCATAGCTTACTCATCACATTGCTAATGAGTATATTAGTTGTGATTTTTGCTGCTGTGAGAAAATCAGCTTAAGGGAAGATGGGCTTGTTTGGCTCACAGTTCAAGCAACATCATTAGGTATAGCAGGGGGAACATAGCCTGGAGTTCAAGGGCACTGTGGGAACTTCAGAGCACACCTACTGTGGTAGATAACATTGATTTTCATCTTGACAGGATCTATAAACCACCTAGGTTACAAACCTCTGGGCAAGCCTGGGAAGGATTATCTAGATTAGAGGATAGAAGAGAGACAATCCACCGTGAACATGGTGGCAGCATCCCATGGCTGGGGGCCCAGACTGAAAGAAAAGGAGAAGAGGGATGTGCATCGGCATCTGTCTCTTTCCGTTTCCTGACTGTTGATGCAGTGAGATCAGGCACTTTGCTCCTGCTGCCCTGCCTTCCCCATCATGATATACTGCCCCTCGAAACTGTGGGCAAACAAACCTTGCCATCCTTAAGATACAATTGGGGGGGGGCTTATAACAGTGAGATTAAGCTGGCACACATAGATGGAGGAGGTGAAGGGTGATGCTATAGCACAGAGTTTCCAGTCAGAAACCAAAGGTGAGTTGGATTCGCCTCTGGTGCAGACCAGTGGGTGGCCCAGGCACAGATGTCATCCAGGACATTGCTGTGCACGCTGTTATGATGAATTTACTTCTGACCACAGAAGGAGACAAGAAGTGTGAACATTTCATTAGAAACTCTTTGTCCTAGAGAGATCGCTCCCTCTGTAATGTATTTACTGCATAATCAGAGGGACTTGAACTCAAGACCCAGAACCTACTTTTAAAACCAAAAATAAAAGACAGGGAGTATCAAAATGAAGAGTGGTGGAACTCAGTCCCAATGGATACATCTACAAAATACACCACTCCAAAGGCTCAGGGAACATTGCAGAAGTGTGGGTGGAAAGATTATAAGAGCTAAGTTGATCAGGGTATTTGCGGTGAGATTGTATCTCCTAGGTCCAGAAGGTCTCACCAACATGACGGACCTGAACAAGGAAGACATCAATAAACATGCTTTAGTGGATGGGGGAAGGTCCGTCACATCTCGGCCCTACACAAAGAACTAACTACAGGCAACTGAAGAATGCCCAGGGTGGGAGAATTATTCTTCTCCAGAGAAGAGCAGACCAACTGGTCAGCCCTGAAAATATACATAGGAGTGACATACAAATTGAGCAGGTTTATATAACAAGTGTATATATAAATATAAATGTGTATATATGCATGTGTTGTTATATGCATGTATATGCATATAATAGCAATTACTAGAAAAAAGAGGCCATAAATTGGAAAAGGAGCAAGGAAGGTTATATGAGAGTGTTTGGAAAGAGGAAAGAGAGAAATGATGTAATTATAATGTCAAAAAGAAAAGAAAAGCACAAAAGTTGAGTTTAGGGTGCATTATTTGTAACCCCAGTTCTGGGGAGGCAGAGGCCAGCAGAGCCCAGGCTCCCTAGCCAGGCGGTCTAGAATTAGTGAACTCCAGGCCAGTGAGAGACCCTGTGCCAAGGAAGAAATGTTGATTGCTCCTTATGAGCAACATCTAAGGTTGCCCTCTCCATGTGCACATACTCAGATATGTGTGCACACCCATGCCCTCATCTGTAGCCTTGTACCCATCTTCGGATGCACAGCATCTCTCTGCAAAAGGCATGGATCCAGGGACACGGACTCTTCCCTACTGCAGACCTGGCTCAGAGGTGAGAATACTGCACTCGCTGGAACCAATCTGTTACTCGTGAAATCAAACAGTCAATGAGTGGATGAAGCAGAAGCTTCCCAGGAAGGGCTCCTGTCACTGCACATGTACGTGTCCCCACCTCCTAGCACAGAGCTCTCAATAATAAGTGCCTGGAGCAGTCATCAAACAAATAAATGCAAGAATGTGAAATGCCTTTGGAACTAAGGAGAAATCACAGGGGCTGAAGTATCAGACACCCAAATATTCAGAAGTATCAAAGCAATGATGAATCCTACCAGTGTAGAAAGGGAACCTGAGGATATATATGCGCTCAATCTGCTTCACTACGCTGCTGTAATTGCTGCTGCTGCTGTTGTTTGGCTTTTTAAAACATGCATATATGGTCCTGTGAGTATGCATGTGGGAGCCAGATGTCAACATCAAGTGTCTTCTCGGCCCCTCTCTACCTTACGTTTTGAGGCAGGGTCCCTCATCAAACCAGTAGCTCACCAATTCATGAAGACCTGGGATCCTCCTGTCCCTGCAGTTCTGGGGTTACACATGTGGATCACCATGACTGGCCTTTATGTGAGTACCAGGGTACCAACTCAGGTTTCATTCTTGTAAGGCATGTGTCTTATGAGTGAGCCATCTTCACATCCACTATTGCTTCTTTTATTCTGTATTTTGGAGACAAGATATGGCTCCATAGCTTAAGCTGGCCTAGTATTTCCTACATAACCCAGGCTTGCCTAGAAGTCAACACTGTCCTTCTGCCTCAACCTCCTGAGTGCTAGGGTTACAAGCATACACATGCCACCATACCCAATGGCAATTTCTGACCAGTCAACCAACAGGTTGTCTTCACAAGCAAAAAGGGCTGCTTCTAAGGTAAATGTGGTTGACGTATCCAAACCCACATGCCTGTAGAGAGACAGACAGACTCCAAGGCAAAGGTGAAATGACAAAGGTGAGCCAGTGCCCAGGCCTGCAGAAAGAATAACCAAGGAGAACCTGTTTAAGGCCTGGGGATGATTTTTCACTAATAATAATCTAAGCTACCATTAGTGACTTAAAGCAGAAATTTTTAAAATGCAAGAATGTGTATGATTTTTATCTTGCCATTATCCCTATAATCACTGGTCCTGATTAAAGACTCCTGCCCCAAAAGATAGATGGTCTGGAACACTTAAATGCATGGTAATCTTTCACCTCTTAAATGCTGTTTCTCTCAAGACATTCTTTTCTGTGCTTCAATTTCTAGGCCAGCAATTGTCTTCAAATGTTTGAAAAACCCTACAGAGTTGGGCTAGGGGTGGTAAAAATAATAATTCTAAAAACCCCTGTTTTCCACACTAAGGAAGTTAGCTAAGCGGTTAAGAAGATTCCTTACCTTTTCCCTCTTTTTGCTATCAAGCGTCAAATATTTGAGAAACTGCCAAAACACGTTAGTGCTTGCTTCTGCATAAATACACAGGGCAAGATAGTCATCAAGAAGGAAATTCTAGGGTAGTGTTCATTTTCTTCCTTGCACATGTAGCTCGCACTAAATGGTGGGGTTTCCAGTGCATTCCTGAAGCACCTGATTGCCCACGTTCTTCCCCTGTCCCATCCTGACCCTGTTGTCACCCCACTCCCTGTGCTGGCAATCCTCCATGCTTGTAGATACTTCCAAATCGCTTTGGAATGGCTTCTCAGAAGTGGGTTTAAAAGCATGGTAATTGTAGCTCTGCATATTCAAAGAGCAGAGCAAGGAGCGCTCTTTGTGATGGAGGGGGCTGGGGTGTTTGGTCTTTGTGTTCAACTGCCTAGTAGTGAAAGCCTACATTACAAGGATTGCTTTATCTCCATCCTGAACATCTTAAAGAGCTGCTGTCAGCTGTATCTCTGTGTAAATCTATGTTCCTTCTTTGTTTTGTCCAAAGCAATACACCTTACTTCAGGAAGCTTCCTGGGTGCTGAGGGGTGAGGCCTCCCACAGTCTAACTTCACATAGGTTCTCGGAAGCAGTGGGACATTTCCTTAAGAACCCTCCTGCAGGCTGGAGAGGTGGTGAAGCGCTTGTTGCTCAAGTGTAGCATCCACGTTAAGACCTCAGAACCCACCTAAAGCTAGAGATGTAGCAAATGTGTCTACAATTTTATTCATTGCTCCCACTGAGATGGAAGGTGGAGACAGGAAAACCCCTGGAAACTTGTGAGCCAGCTGGCCTGGGATGTGCAGTGGTGAACGAGAGACCGTATCTCAAAGGAGGTGGGGATGACACCTAAGGCCTCTGATGGCCATTTCTGCACTATAGTATATACGTACCCACATTCAGACATACAAACATGTGTATACCNACACACACACACACACACTAAAAAAACAAAGAATTGTAAAGGCCCGCCTGGAAGTCAGGCAATAGCTCACCTTACTTAGACACCTCATTCAGAGCTCATGTGTCAGTGTCGGTGCTCCTACCCTGAAGCTCCCTGGAAAACCTTCCCCTACCTGTTTTCACACATAACATGTTCACAGATAGAAGCTCTATACTGAGTGTCTGCATGCAGGTGTAGCGAACAGTGGTCGAAATCCAGTGTCTTCATCATAGTAATTTGTTTATTTAACAGGGTGAGACTAAACCCGGAGCTCATTGCTTTGCCCAGACGGGCTGGGCCAGGTACCCTACAGGTCCTCCCGCCTCTGCTTCCCCAGCACTGGGATTACAGGTCCACGCCACCACTTCCAGCTTTTTCAGAGGAGTGCTGGGGTTCCCTCATGCTTGCACAGCAAGTACTTTGTCAACTGAGTCATCTTCCCATCTCCAGTGTCCTACATAAGGGACGCCTTCTCTCTCTAGTGCCCTCCCTCTTGCTTTTTCTTGACCACCACTGCAATAGCACCCAGATTTGCAAGAGAAGCGCTTGCACCTGCCCATCCATTCTGAGTGGCAAGAGACCAAGTGTACTGTTTGTGCCCGCCTTCCCATGCTGAGCACACAGCGACATTAGTGTGTGCTGACTGAAATGGAATCCTACCCTCTAGTTCATTGTTGGGACAGGCAGGGAGGTCCAGACACAGGAGTTCTCACCATCTCTCTTGCCTCGTCTCCAGGGCTCTGTTGAAATTAAAGCTGTCTACCTAGTTATTGACTTCCTAGCTTTACTAAGATCTTGACTGGTCTGTGCTACAATTGGGCTTCGGTGTGAGGCAGTATGGCAGAGGAACTTCAGAGGGTGCATAGACAGGGGCAGATAGGAAGCCCAGAGTTCCATCAGGAAGACTTACTGAGCATAAACCACTATCCTCTCCCCCATTCCACTGAAGCTGTGCAGGACTTCTGGTTGGCCAATGCTGTCGGGGAGAGTGTGCACTCCTCATTGGCCTGAGGATTGGTAGGGTGATCATGTCTTCATTTCCCCTGTAACATTGTTAGCAAGTCTTAGCTCAGGGAGAAATTAGAGTTCTGATCAAACAGACCCTGTTCTAGTTTGCTTTCCCTTGCTGTGCTAAACATTCGGACCAAAGCAACTGGGGGAAGGGTGTTGCATCTTACACTTCTAGACCATAGTCTGCTACAGAGGGAAGTCGGGGCAAGAACTCACTTGAGGAGCAGAGACAGAAACCATATGGCCCAAGCCCACCTAGGGATGGTACGGCCCACAGTGGGCTGGGCCCTCCCACATTGATCATCCATAAGGACAATGTTTTAAAGACATGGTCACAGGCCAATCTGGGGCAATTCTTCAACTGAGGTTCCTGCTTCCCAGGTGTCAAGTTGACAAAAAAAAAAAAACTGGCTAAGACAGTACCGTTAAAGGGCTGACAAAGGTATCTCATCATTGCCCCATGCTATTAAAACTGAACACTTGAGGGCTCTTTATGAGTTGCTGTACTGAAACATCTAACAAAATGCAAATATAAGAGGCATTTCTTATCTCCAACTCCACTCTGGTCATGTAGAAAGACTAAGACTAAGTAATGAGCAGTGTGTTCCAAAATCAAATTACTTAGCCTCTCTGAACACTGGTACAGTAATAGCCCTGCCTTGTCTGGTTACTATAAGGATTTATAAATGTGTAGCACATGGTACGGGACCTGACAGATGAGGCCATTTAACAGATAGGGTATAGCAAGGTAGATGGATGAAATCTCATCAAATCTGAGAAATGCATGCTTGGCAGATAGGACAATCTCACTCTCTGTTTTCTCTGTTCTAGGGTCCCATGATAACATCACTTCCTCAGTGTGCCCAAGCTGGACAGCTAAAGAGTTTCAGACTTGTTTCTTTGTCTCCATCCTATCTCCCATGTTCTGTGCTCTCTTATTTCCTACCCTGTTGTGACTAAGGTGCTTGCCACCAAAACTGCCTCACCCAGTGAAGTCCAAGACTGCACCACCATGCTTGACATCTTTACGGGGTTCTGAGATTTGAACTCAGGTCCCTGGACTTTTCTGACTGAGCCCTCCCCCAGCTCACAGTAATCATTTTTCTCCTAATGTTAACATCGAGTCATCTTACAGATTAAGTACACACTTTCTCATTTCTAAGCTACAGTGGTGTTCCTCTACTTCATTCATGAATTCCCGCATTCACTGGGTTCCACCCTCTGAGTATCTATTTGCAGACACACGGGGGTTGGGAAACTGGAAGAGCTGCTTTCCACAAGTCCCCTGACTGATGGAAAAAAAAATCCAGCATCTCGTGGCAGATACTGCGCTGTGCTGGAAGTGACAGACGCAGTTGAACTTGGAAGCAGAGACCTCACTGCCCCTCCGCCTTTTGTTCTGCTGGTTAAATAGCCCAGTTTCCTCCAACTTTCTTCAACGTCACATCAGCGCAACTACCTTGAGCAGACTCTGTGGTCAGCTTCAGCCCTGATGATATTTAACCACACCACTGGGCATGCCCAACCTCAGAGACAAGGAGCCAACCGCAGCCCCACGAGTCCTGACCAAACTTAAGTGTCTTTACCAAAAGAAATTCTTGAGACTGATTGAATTCCCAAATCTCAAGGCAGTTCTTCAAGAGTTTTGTTTTGGTTTTTTTTTCCAACTGACGATTTTATTTGCAGACCAATCAGCAAAATGGAGAATAAAGTTCTTCAGTTGGTGGCTTGAATAAAGAAAGCTTCATTCTTCACTATCCAGATGAAAGCTGAGAAAACAGTTGAGCAGGGTGTTCCCATCTGGAACTCTCTAGACGCTATAATTAAGGATACCTGGGAGCTTTAGAATGCTACATACCAGTCTGCAGAGCGGTGGGAAACGTGAGATGTCCCACGTTTTTCTAATTATTTAGTAGAGCATGGCTCTCAGCTCTTTTTTNACAAGGGAGATGATCAAGGCAGCCATTTCCAGCCTTTTGTGATGTCAGAGCAGTCAGTGAGGGGGATGTGCTGTCTATTGACAACCCAGCTTTCTGTTCTCAGGGATCAGGGTAGCCTCATGAGCCCAACAACCAATACTATCATTTCCAAAACCCATGGAGCCTTTCCTGAAGGTAAAGCCTAGAAGTGATTCTCTGTCCTTGAACTCGGGTCAACGAATATACAGTTTCTACTCTTGAGGTTGCTAATTTTTCATAATCTTTTGTAAAAATCAGGGCTGGGATGTAACTCAGGTGCCAGTCACATGTATGGGGCACATGCCCGAAAATCTCAGAACTGTGGGGTGGAAGCAAGATGAGAAGTTTAGTGCTATTAAGATGACTCTATAGGTAAAGGTGCTTGCTACCAAGACTAATGGCCTGAATTCAATCCTTAGTCCTGGATATTGAGTTTGTTTGGCTTTTTTTTTTTTTGAGACAGAGTTTCTTTGTGTAACAGTAACAGCTTTGGCTGTTCCGGAACTTCCTTTGTAGAACAGTTTGGCCTTGAACTCATAGAGATCTGTCTGCCTCTGCCTCCTAAGTGCTGGTATTAACAATGTGAACCACCACCACCTAGCCCTGGATATTGGGATTTTAAAGAGATGCTGAAACATAGATTTGAGGTAATCCAAATATGTGACCCCAGGCCATGGTCTCACAAATATGGCTCCAGAATTAACTAGCTCTTAATCACTTTTTCAATAGAGAGATAATCTAAGAAAAGGTGAAATCACTGGGCTAAGCTCTAAACTAATTTTTACATTTGTTTGTTTTAGTGTTTTAGTGTATGTACATGCATGTGTATATATGTATGAGGGTACACACATGACCCATCATTTGTGAGGAGGTCAGAGGACAATTTGCCAAGAGTCAGTTTTCTCTTCCTACCATGTGGGCCCCAGGGATTAAACTCAGGTCATCAGGTTTAGTGGCAGCACCTTTACTCACTGGGCTATCTCTCTGGCTTCTTGAGGCCTAATCTAGTATGACTACAGTTCTCATTAGAAGGAGAAAATGTGCGTATAGACATGACCAAAAGGAAGATCATCTGAAGATATGGAGAGAAAGCCACATTCTGTAAGCTCATATGTTAAGGGCTTGGCGGCTGTTCAGGTTGAGTGCTGTACTGGGGGCTCTAACTTTGTCAATGGCTAGAATGTCAACGAATGATCCCATAGGTGAGAGGGCTGTTATCATATGAAGTAGTTATGAAACATAGCTGACTATGAATGATAGATCTTGTCCTCCCACCAATCCCTTTTTCTATCACTCTGCTTCCTGGCACCCATAAGGTAAGCAGCTTTCTCTTTCCACACTCTCTCGGCTATGCTGCTCCTGCCTCACCAAAACCCCAGAAGAAGGAGCCAAGCAAGCCTGGGCTGGAATCTGTGAGCCCAAACAAACATTTCTTCCCTTTAAGAGGTGTCTGTCAAGCATTTTGTCACCTCAATGCAGACTGACTGCACATACATCTTTCATATGTGATATTACTTCCTGACCATTCATGTCTGAGAGTTAACATATGAAATGTGATATCTACCATCAGGCCCACTCTTCCAGATGTAGCAGGACCACCATTCAACACATGGTTAGAAAACCTGCAGGAATGAGGACAGTGGCCCCATCTCTTGCCTCCACACATCAGCATCCCACCAATTGGTACTTTACATCCGTCTCCGCCTTACAAGGATGACCAAGATGCTCTGTACAAAAGCTCCAAAACCAGAGCCCTGAAATCTGTGGCTGATGTCCATCCACAGTCTTCATTTCCAGATGTGGAAATGCAATCAGGTTGATGTGACATGACTCTATTGAGCCTCCACTAGAACCTCATGTGCCTATCTCAAAATATAGCCACATATATATGCATAATTAAAAATAATAAATCTTTTTTGTAAGTTGAGAAACAGCTCTGGTGTGTGGTTATCCCTAGACCTCCTTTGGGCTGCCAAGCCAGTGGCTCTGTTGGCTTCTGACATCCCATGGCCTGTCCAGTGGCTTTCAGTTGTTTCTCTGATGTGACACACACACTTCAGTATCTGTTTGGGAAGCTTTCCTAGCTCCTCAGTCTGGATTGGAGTCTCCTCTCTGGAATCACAAAGCATCTTCACTATAGCCTAGCACTAACAAATTGTATTCTGATCATCCTTCTCTTGTTCATATGCTCAGCTCAACTGCATACAATTTGAGAGCAGGGGCCAGTTCTCATGTGCTCTCTGACACATCCGTGTCTAACATAATGTCTAGCATGTGTGGTAATTAGGAAACTGACTTGAAATTAAATGCGAGACTTTAAAGTGTTCAGTGTTGGGTAGTGGCTATATTTAAGCAAGGAAATGAAACAGCCGTGGGTGCAAAGAGATGGGTTTTGCAACTTCAAGTAGAGAGCAGAAATGCCGGAAGTTCATTTTGCTAAATACAGGGCCCAGGATCATTAAGAGGACTCAGCCAAAAGTGCTGCCTCTAAGCCTGATAACCTGAGTTTGACCCCGGGACTTACACGGTGGAAGAAAAAAACTAACTCTTACTAGTTGTTCTCCACACACATCATGGCATGACCTACACACACACATACACACAATACACACTAAATGAACATGCATACACTGAATAAATAAATATTTTTAAAGGTTTATTTAGTGTATGTGTGTGAGGCTTTTTTGGCACATATATGTATGTTTACCACATTTATGCCTGGTGCCCATGAGCTCAAAAGAAGGAAATGGATCCTCTGAAACTGGAGTTACAGATGATTGTGAGCCACCATGTGGGTGCCGGGAACTGAACCTGGGTCCTTTGCAAGAGTAACAAGTGCTCTTAACCACTGATTGAGCACTCTAGCCCTTAATGAATGTAATTTTTTAAATTAAAGAAATGGATATGAGGTTTGATAAGCCTGTATACACTGGACAGGATCAACCTACTTTTAAAGGATCATTAAATAATAATGAATGTGCCCAATGATTTCATAAGGATAATAATCTCATCATTGTTTTGACAATTAATAAACCATTTAATGTAATAGCATTTATATATCCATAACATATATATGATTATTATATGCTTAAATATGATGAGACCAACTTTAAAAATCAATATATAAGATAATTTAATAGTTTTTGATTTTTGCAGAAAGTGATTTAAATATTTATCACAGGGATTAAATTTTAAAAGGACATCAAGATGTACTATTTTATTGAACAGTGTATCTCTGCGTCATTAAAAATGACTTTGCAATTGTTAATTTATTGGTGTATGTACAACTTCCAAATTAAGTATTTTGATTTAAAGGCATTATGTTGCAAGTTATGAAACAAACAAGTACAAAAGCGCCATTCCTGGAGACACGGCTCATAGGTAGGAGGGCTGCCGCCACCAAGGACCCCAGCTCAGTTGCCAGCACCTGTGTCCTGTCACGTGCCTTAGAACTGCATGGAATGCCAACTCTGGGGACCTGACTCCCATTGCTGGCCTCAGAGGGTACCCACAAATACATGCTCACAACCCCAAACACACGCAATGTGACCAGCAGTCTTTTAGGTGGATAGACAAAAGAAGACAGTTTTGGAGCAGGAGCGCAGATGAATTTATTTTTTCTGAAGTCTGTCCAATGACCACGTGAGGGCCAGAAAAGAGGTCCAGGTTTCTAAAGCTTTAGAACTGGTACCGATCACATTACTTTACTGAACTAGTGTGAGACTCCCATGAAACTAGCATAAATAACTTCACAACCATCCAGAAAGGTTTTCAAGTGTTGTTAGACAATGGTCAGCATGGGATGGGGGACAGTTCAGTCAGTGGAGGATTTTTGTCTCATGAGGACGTGAGTTTGGTCCCCAGAACTAAAGTCTTAAAATAAAATAAAAAACAAAGTTTGGCATGGTGGTATAACCCCAGTGCTGGGTAAGCAGAGGCAAGCCAACCCTGAAGCTTGTTGACCCACCTGGCCTACTTGTTGAGTTCCAGGCCCATGAGAGACCCCTATCTCATAAACAAAGGTGCATAGCATTGGAATAACAAGTGAGGTTGTCCTCTGGCCTCCATAAACACATATCCACATGTCCATACACACTCACATATATATTTATGTGTATGGATACACTGTACTAATTAATTCATTAAAATAAGATGGCCAATATCACTTCTAGTGATTCACTTCCACAAGAAATAAGCTTTACAGCATCAGTGTTAGTGTTGAACATGTCCAGGCTCTTGGACTCCTTGAGGAATTCTAAGAAAGCAAAGACACAGCCTGCAACTCAACCCAAGCTGAGTGTTCCCAGTGGTTTGGGCCATTGTCTGCGCATGCTCTCAGCCTAGCTGCAGATACTGGCTTTGTGATTCTATTGACTTCCCCTCTTCCCCATCAACAGTGACTTCATCTTCAAAGCCACTCACTTTGATTTGTGCAGAAAGGCCGCACTTTTAAAACCGGGCAGGCTTAAAAGCCTGGAGCCAGCCTCGGGGAGTGGCACCTCCCTTCCCTGCACAGGCAGACCCACGGAGTCCCTTATGCCAAGGGAAATTTACGCATCTCTATTCACCAGCTCTGCTTGGACTTGGCTAATTCTCTAATCAGACAGAATGCTACGGAGTTTACAGTCCTCCCTGGTTCCATGCAACTTCCCTCACTTCATTACTTCTTGGACAAGCTGTCTTGGGAGGATCCTTCCGACGGATTTATGTTCTGAGCCACAGACAGGAATGCTTTTCTCTGCTTTTCCTTCCCCTGTACCACATAAACATGTCCTAGGACACCCTGTGGGCAGGAGCTGTGGCTCAAATATCTTGCCTGTAGAGATGCTCTCTTGGAGCATCTGGGAGTCTTCTGGGAGGGGCAGTCATAGACACTAGTCCTGGGTGAGTCTTCCACGGCAGTCAAAATTTCCCGACTAGTGCCTGATTCTGAAGGGCACGCCTCTTGACAGTCCAAAGAATTCATTGCTCTGTGTAAGCATCTACTATTGAAGTTACTCTCTTGCAAGTACAAGTGTCTAAAGGAAGCTCTTTCAACTTTGGGACTCTAAACAGTACCTTCAGAGAAGGTGTCTGCCTTTAGTCTATCACAAGGAGACTATCTGGCACTGATTGGTAGTTTAGTAGCAATACGCCTAACCCCAGAGTTTTCTCCTATAGCTTTACAAAATTATTAAACTGACCCTTAGTCATGTACTGGAACTCTTGTATAATTTCGGTCCCATCCATAGTGCCTTCTCTTTACATCGTGATGGATATCATTGGTGCAAACATCCATGCTACTGTTTTATTGAATGAAAACTTAGAATGTGGGAAGATCCTCATTGTAATTGATTATATTCTCTTAGATAATCATTTATCTAGTATAAAAATTGAGTTATATAACAAATACATTGTAGGGCCTGGGGAAATGGTTCAATCAGTAAAGCTTACCATAAAGGCTCAGAACCCGAGTTTGAATTCCCAGCACCTACCAAAAAATAAAAACTACTATATCAATATATAACAGTGTATGTCTGCAAGCTCAGTGCTGAGGAGCCAGAGGTGGACAGATCACTGGAGCTCACTGGCAGCCAATCTAGCCAAATTGCTGAGTTCCAGGTTCAGAGAGGCCACTGCCTGAAAAAACGATGCAGAGAGCAACTTAGGCACATTGTCCTCTGCACTCTGCGTTCATGCATGCATATACACAGAAACACATACACAAGGAAAATAAATTAATAATTCTATAGTACATTTGCCAAGGCTCCTTTCTTCTTAAAGATTTATTGCTATTATTTTTACTTATGTGTATGTGTCTTTGTGGCAGGTGCCCACCAAGGCCAGAGGCATCGGATCCTCCTGGAGTTGGAGTTATAGGCAATGTGTGAGCTGGCTGTTGTAGCTGGTGAGAATCAGACTTGAACCTTCTGGAAGAGCTGCAGTATATGCTCTTAACTGCTGCTCTCTCTAGCTCCTGCATACATCAGAGCTCTCCTTACAGAGTCACAGAAAAGGCGGTGACTAAAGCTAGGGACACTGGGAAGGCTTTCATTTCCGATGAACCTTACAGGGAAAGTGGAATTAGCCCAGAAAAGAGGGAGGAGCTGGGCCAGAAGGAGGAATCATCATAATGAAAGACATCAAGGTCCGGGGAGTGGGGTGATCTCTGAAAAGTGCTGGGAAGTGCAGCCCCTCACAAGCAACAGGCTGTTAATACTTGTTTTTGAAAAGTAGGGCGCCATAACCAGATTCCACTCCCAGATCGATGGCTCTAGTATTTTCATGAACCACACATTAACTAAAATGGAAATCGGTAAATGAAAACCAGTTAAAAATGAGTGCTGGAGAGTGGCAATGGGGAGGAAGGTCACATTCAGTACACTGGGCAGGATGTGGGGCTAATTAGTAGCAAAGATGGTAATGACAAGACGAGTAGTAGCCTTCAAGATGGTTTAGACCTAAGACGGAAGGATGGGGTTCTTGGCCACCCTAGAATCCTACTCATTTTCACTAGAATCAGGAACACAGGAGGGGAGAGGTAGTCAGGGTTAGGTAATGTGCCAAATTAATGATCACCATGTTAGCCTGGACTAAGAGTCCAGACAGTCTTTGTCTTTCATTGTAGATGACACGGCTAACGTCATATGGGACAATATTAATAACCAATGAGAAAAAGGCAAGTGTCTGTGATCTTTGAACATCTTTGTGAAAACAACAAAAATTCTTTACTACCTCTGGCAAGTGTATAGGAAAAGGAAAGTAGTAACACTGGGGCAAGGGAGACGGCTCAGGGTGTCAAAGCTTTTGCTGTGTAAGTATGCAGACCTGAGTTCAAATCCCCAGCACCCACATAAAAAGAAAAAGAAAAAAAGTTGGGTGTGGTCACAAGTACTCCTACAACCCTAGGATTGTGGAGGATTGCTGGGGGTGCAGTGATAAACTTTGTCTCAAGGGAATAAGGAAGAGGGTGACAGAGCCAAACACCCCAATGCCCTCCGCTGCCATGTGCAATTGCACACACACATACATTTACTACATACATACATTACACACATGTCTACATGAGCAGAGGAATTAATGTTTGGCGCACTGTGATTTAAAACACGTGAGGCAAACGTAAGTGTTTTTTTCTTTGTCAAGTACACTTACCGTCTTCATTGTGCAATCTGATAGAGCAGAAGCCAGTTTTCTAGACCTTGTCAAGTTTTTTGCTCTTTTTTAAGTTTGGATCACTTTCCACACTTCCAAAGGTTTAGCCTATGCTTCCTTTCTGTTGGGACATCTCAGCAAGTCCCCCAGGTTTTGACTCCTGTCACTCAAGGACATCTTCACACTTGCTGTGACAAGTATTTTCGTCATTCGTGATAGTAAGCTCATTTCACTAACTTTCTCCAGCCGTGACTATTGATCCATCCTGAAGCCACAGTGTCAGCCTCCCTGGACTTAGCTCTTTCTCCTGCTGCTGACATTGGGTGTGACGTCACCCCACTACTCTCTTTTTATTCAGTTTCTTACCACACTTTCATCTTTGTTGCCCGATTCCCCCTTATGCTCATTATCTTAGCTCCTTTTTCTGTGATAAAATACTCTGACAAATAAACTTCAGAGAGAAAGATTCTATTGTAGCTCATAGTTCAAGGAATATTCCATCATGGCGGAGAAACCAGGACAGTAGACGCTTGAGGCAGCGGTTAACATCGCGTCTTTAATCAGGAAGCAGAGAGTGGTGGATGCTGGTGCTCAGCTCTCTTCACTTATACAGCCAGGGCTCCCATCCAGGAGATGGTGCTGCCCACAGAGGTCAGGTCTTCCCACATGAATTAACACACTCAAGACAATCTTTTATAGACCTCCCAAGAGACCCATCTCCCAAGTGACTCTAGATTTGGTCAAGTTGACAATGAGTACTAACTATCACACCCATATACTTATGAACCAGGATTTGCCACAAGGTGACAAAGAAGGAACACAGCCACACACTTAGCTGTGTGTGAGCAGAAAAATGGATTCTATATGATCGCTACCCAGTCTTAGAATGAACTGGCACATTTCTCCTTAAGATACCTATCTGTAGTTTGGCAATAATTCATGGACACAAGAACTAATGTTTTATAGAACCATTTCATATGCCATGACAGCTAAAGGCTAACTGTGTTACTGGGACTTGGTGTTTTTTTATCTGAATTGTGGCAACTCAGAAGTATGTGTTTTTGGAACTATGCAAAGGGAAGACTGCCAGATGACAGAGGAGGAATAGATCTTCAGGAGCAAAGTGCTAGCAAGTACTGACACACCCGGCACTCGAGTGCACAAGTAGCGCAGCAGATAAGGTACTTGTTCTTCAGCATGAGGACCTGAATTTGAACCTCAGAATCCATGTAAAGAGGGCCAGGCATGGTGACATGTTCATAATCCCAGTGCTGGGGGTAAAGGGGGGAACAGAGACTTGAGGATTTCTGAGGCTCACTGATCATTCAATTAGCCTACTTACAAAGAGGGAAGGGGAGCTAAAGAGAGGAAGGAGGAGGAGAAAAGGATAGGAGAGTGAAGAATGAGGATGGTAGGTGGCATATACCATGGTGGCTCCCTGGTAGTCATGACACCATTCGTGTTTAAACACTGCACTGCTAAACCATTGCTGTGACAGATCCACCAGATGTCCTTCACAAGTATCTATACATATTCTTTCTTGACTCTAGAGGGACTGTCCATCAGGGTCCCTTCTGCCCGGCAGGATTCTTATGAATTTCCTCATCCAGCTGTTCTCCAGGGACAACATGGATGTTCTTGGCCCTGGATGTGGTAGCCAAAATCTGCTCACGCTTGCTTCAGAGCTACCATCTTATTCTGTCCTCAATACAGCCATTCAGTGTGTCCGTCCACTCATCATGACTGCCTTCCATGAGTTCAGGCCAAATAGAGACTCTGAGGGCCTTCATGACCTAACCTTTGTCCATCGCAAGGTACATGAGCAGAATGAAGAAAGGAATAAGCGACTTTAAAAGGAACATTGTAGAAAGATCACAGAATTCACTCTACTTAAGAGATCAGGAAAACAAAACAGAGGATTTCTTGTTTTCAAAGTCTGGATCCGCTTTACCTGAGTCCCATTCTAGCCTTCCCAGGGCCTTAGGCTCTTCAGCTGGACCTTGAGCAGTACACTTGCACCAATGTGTTCTGTTTTTGTTTGGTTCATTTTCAATACACACTAAACTTGGTTTATCTTCCCTCTATCCCTCCCATTCCCCTCCACCCCAACTTGCTTCTCCCACAGGTTGGTCCTCCCTTCAGAAATGAGCAAATGAGCAAGCCTCCCAGGAATATCCACAGAACAGGGCATAACAAGACTCAATAAGACTAGACGTGCCAATGCATTTTTATGGGAGCACCATCTGGGGCAGACATGGACATTGGCTACTCTGTGGATGCTTGCCTGCAGACTGAGAGCACTGGTGGGCACTTTCCCCAAGAATGTTCTGGAAGCTGGGGGTTGTTTTTGAAGCCAAGTAACAGAAGGCCAAAAGCTCGAGTTGAAGCATGGAGAATTTCCCAAGGCCAAGCAGTGGCTTTCTTCTCCACACATGCCTCAACTTTGAGCTATTGCAACTGGCTCTATCTGCTTGGTATTTGAATGGAATCCATCAGACAATGGAGCAAAACAATCTCAAATGTGCAGTATCTTTTCCTACTATTGTGTCTATCATGTGGGTTTCTTCCCCATTACAATAGATTTCTCTTTGCCCAAGCTATATTGATTCCATTTTTTCTTATTATTGTAGGGGCTCAGGATTGGGACATTTGGGGTACACTAATGTCTGGATCTCAACCAAAGCATTTTCCCTTCCGACTTCTTGCCAGTTTGGAAACACATCTGCTTTTACTATTTGACAGAGTATGGGGCTGGGGTGATGGTATTTGATTGACCTCATAGGACTTATTTTATGTGATCCATTGTGTGTGAGGTCGGGGACCCCTCCCTTCACATATCCCCAAGTTCAGTATTCAGACATGTGACTGGTCTATTGTTGGTTTTCTTGTTCTTAGGCCAAGTTCTAGTTAGAGTCCAGGTCCTTTTGGAGGCAACCTTTGGGTCTCACCACCTTGGTCTCATACTAAACATGAGAAGCTACTGAATTTTTGCTTTTGCTCATTTTCTGGGCTTGAGGGGAAGAGACCCCTGATTTACACACCATCTCCTGTCTCGTGCTTAACTGGGGCCCACATTCCTCAGAGCTGTGTGCACATGTGTGCTCAACTAGACAAATGTTCAGCCAAACAGGCCGTGGAAGAGGCTCTGAGATCCAGAGGAACCAGCTGTGCAGTGGCCTGGAATGTCGCTCCCCCTCCCCTCTGCCCAGCTGGGTCTTTCCCAACCCCATGCTCATCATCCAGGAAGTCTCCCTGACCCTTGTTACATCACTCTTGAATGACCAACATCCTTTCTCTGCTGAACTCGGCGTACCCTTGCCTGGCTGCCTTCCACCCCTATGCTGAGATTTCCCACAACACAAAAACATGCCCAAGCATGGCTTGAATTCCCGTCACACACTGCCTCAGTTGAAAAGGGCTGCCATAACCCTTACCACAGGCAGTAGAAACCCATCTTCTCATAGTCCAGAAAACCCTAGATCAAGGTGTCAGTGACCCATCTCCCTGCCTTTTCTTGGCCACCCTCTGCCACATACAGTTTTCAAGGGCATCTCTCCGTGTGCCCATGTCCATCCACCTCTTCTTCCTGTAAGAATGCTCGCCTTACTGGATTAGTAATGTAATGCATGACTTTGTCCTACAATAATCCTGACACAGGCAGGGGACACCTTCCTTTCTTGTACCTCCTCTCATGTTCAGTGAACAATAGCTGATCCATTGTCATCTTTATTTTTCTTAGTCAGTTTGTCTCAAATACAGATGGATTTGGAGGAGCTGAGGATAAGGATTTTGCTTTTTACTAAACTATGGTATGTGTAACTATTTATGCAAGTGCCTAGGTATGCTCTTGCATGTGGGAGCCCAAGATAACCTCAGCTGCTGTTCCTAAAGCACTGTCTGCCTTGATTTCTTTTGAGATAGGACCTCTCACTAGCTTGGCACTTACAAAGTAGGCTAGGCTGGCTGGCCAGTGAGCCTCAGGATTCTGCACATCTCTGCCTCTCCAGAGCTGGGATTGGAAGTGTGCTCACCTGGCTTACTGTTGTGGATTCTGAGGGTTAAGTTCAGGCCATCATATTTGCAAGGAAAGCACTGTATAGCCTGGGCCATCTCCCCAGCCCAGGAACATAAGAATTTCAGTCCATGAACTTGAAAGCATGTACACTCTGGTTCGGAACTTGCCTTTAGCTACAAGCAGAGATTTGCAACATGAATTAACTTTACTTAACCTGTAAAACAGAGCTAATAATCCTTCCTAGGATTACAAGGATTAAACCAAATCCTAAGGTTAAGAGCCCAGTATTGAATGAAATAAAAAAGATTTGACTCCCTAACCTTGAGCAAAGGGCCCTGTTCCTCAAGTCAGTCAGTCAATGTGCACATTCCTATTCTACTGCAGACAGACTGAACAGTGCTTGATACCTAGGTGCCTCTCTGTCTCTTTCTGCTCTAGTCACCTGGCACTGCTCAGACTGAACCTCAGGGGAGACAGGACTCTGATGCTGACCCCTGTACCATTACTAATGCCCCATCTCTTCCAATTCTCTGCTGTGAGGGGAGAGTAATGCCCCCAGCCGGGGTGTTGCTAATGAACTGCAGAGACCTTGGCAGTAGGCACACATGATGAGCACTCTGTCCATCGGGACAGGCTTAGTGCCATCCATGAGCATCTGACCAGGCAATTTTACATGTTTGACATGCAAAAATTATTTTAGAAGTTAAAAAAAAGGAGCCAAGGAGACAGTGCAGTGGGTAAAGGCACTTAGTGTGCAAATCCAGGGACCTGTATTAAATCTCCAGACCCATGGAAAGGTAAAAGCAAAGAATGGACTCCACAAAGCTGTCCCCTGGTCTCCACAAAGGTGCTGTGACATGTATGTCCTCCCAACAGATATACAACATACAATAATAATAAATACATTTTTAAAGAAAGAAAAGTGATTTGCTTTCCAAGGTTACCCTCTGGCATGTACACGTATGTGCATGAACGCAAACACACACACACACACGTGTACTTGTACACAGACAGGTAAGCTTTACTTAAAGAAATAATTCATTATATAAAATTGTTTCTACATATATTTCTTGTTTTGTCCTAATTACTTGCTCCTTTTTTTATTTAAACCCTACAACAAGTTTATATAAAATTATTTGGCATAGGAATGCATTGGTGACTAACTAGATCTAATTCTTTTTCAAGCCAGTCACTTTCGAGTAAGAGTGCATCTTAAGGGACTTTTCTTTTCATCTCCCAGTAACTGGATAATTAACTTTTGGATGGTCCTGAGACCTCCTCGTTAGGCAGTGGGCTCTTCCCACCAATGCTGGCTTTGCAGCTCTCATATGCTGATAGTAGAAGTTATGTGTAAATTAAGAGTCACTCATGAATCATTTGGTTTAGCTCATCATTTGGTCTTGTGACCTAATGTCCTCTATGGCATTTATATGTGTGTGGTGTTCATACATGAATGTTTTCATGTGTGTAGATACATACATTTGCAGGTGCACATGTGTACAGGTGTGTATGGAGGTTAGAGATTGGCATCTGCTATCTTCCTTCATCATTCTCCAATTTACTTACTGAAGCAGGCCCTTGCTTAGCCCAGAGCGTACTGATTTAGCTGGTCCAGCTCACCAGTTTGCCCTGGAGATCGAGTATTTATCGTCTGAGAGCCAGGATTACTAACCAACCAGTACACCCACCCAATGCTGTGGGGCCTGAGTATCCAGACTTTAATCTTCACACTTGCTCAGCAAGCATTTTATGCTGCACTGAGCCATCTCTCTGGCCCCTGCTTCTCAGTTTTTGAAACACCGTTCAAGATTGTTAAGGTTCTAGAAAGCAGGAGTGACCTTCCAATGTGGATTTTCCCTTTCATGCGTCTACACTCAGCTACACACAGGGTCACTCCCATCTAGTCACTGACAGTACTGGATTTCCTTGGCCACACACCCCAGCTACTCTTTCATCCACCCTCAGCTACTGGTCCTTCTGCTCTGCTTATCATTTTTGAACCTCTACAAATGCATATTAATCAATGTATTAAAAATAACCTCGAAGGCACCAAAATGTGTTGATGTCACATCAAAAGTTAGAACAAAGACCTGTGTTTATTGAGTAGCACAGAAATGATGCCATGGTAAAGGGATGAGGGATTCTCTACAGAAATCATTAACAAAGTTTCACAAGGGGAAAAGTCATTTTATTGACCCCAACTGACTTTGAATAGCAAAGGTAACCACAAACAGACATCAAGCTATTTCCACATGTAGTTGCCAACATTTATGATGGATATTTATTTTATGAGATTGTTTCCAACCTGTTGGCTGCTTTCAGTAAATGATTACCAAAGAACACACATTTATTACTTTGGGTAAGGGAATTGAAAAGTATAGAATACAAGAGAAAAGCTATGCATGGGCTTAGGCTGTAAAAGCTGAGGGCAGGGGAAGTCCAAGGTGTGTAATGGAAATTGCTATGTTATTCTTTCAAAGTCAGGTTAAACTTAAACAGGCTGTGCACACAGTAGGACAGTGGGCCAAGAAAACTCCCTTAAATGATTTTAAGGTATATTATTAAACTGGCTGTAGGGTCTAGAAAAAGCTCAGTCTTGTCTAAATACAAGAGTTTCTTTTAGTTTTTAGGTGATATTCCTACATGGAAGGTATGTTGATCTCTTATTCTTTATCACACAGAGTATAAATAGAGATGCTGCCTTAGTGGGTATCTCCCATTTACCTACTCCCATTCAATAGAGTGAGTTTGAACAAGTACAAAACCAATGGGTGATCTCAACTATGAGTCAGTAGATCTGCATGGTCAAATCACTGTCAAGGTCAAATTTTCAGATGGGGCAAAGGCACAATCCACCCATCAGCTGTTCTAACACAATAGTGTTAGGTACTTGCCTCGCTGATATGGCACAATGCCTGACAAAAGCAACGGATGGGAGGAAAGTTTTATTTAAGCTCACAGTCGGAGAGCAGAGTCTGTCATGACAGGGAAGTCATGGCAGCAGGAAGTAGTCTGGAAGCAGAGGGAGATGAGCACTGGCTTCCCCTGTGTATTTGCATCAGGACCCCAGAGCATGGATTTGATGTAGGAGGGTCATCTGTGTATGTGTTACTTTCATTGGTTAATAAAGAAACTGC